>CAXKVX010001599.1:0-62214 GCA_964058865.1 Eleocharis quinqueflora
GGGCCGATAATAAGGGCTTTGTTCTAAGGAAACATGTCCGGCTCCTCTAAGGCCCGGCCTTTATCAGGCCCTCGGGGTTGCAGAGGGCCGGATCAGGACCGGGTAATAAGGGCTTTGGTCTCTTTTTTTAATTGTGAAAGGGTTGATAAGAGTCTGAGGGGCTGGCGTGAATAAGGATTGTAGAGGGCCAAATCAGGGCCAGATGGGGTCGGAGCTTCAAAGGGTCGGGTAAATAGGGGCCTGTATTTTTGAAATAAAGCCCGATCCTTCTAAGGCCCGGTCCTTTCAAAATCTTACTAAGGGCCAGATAAGGGCCGCGTCTGACAGGGGCCGGACTGGGAGCCAAGGGCTTATGGCTTATCCCTAGAGATAATAGAGTTGATTAGTGTGAGAGATGATTAGAATAGCATTTCAATATAGCCTATAAATACTCAACACAATTAATACAAAATCATTTCTCCCATCTCTCTCTAATTCCTATTAAAGCTTTTTTATTATCACTGCTGCATTTAGTTGCTGGAGATATATACATGTAGGTATTGTTCGAAATTTTTACTTCGTTGTAGGAATTTAGACTTTTTTGATAAATTGAATGAATCAATGAAGGAGAATTTCAATTTAAAGTTTAAGATTGAAGCCCAATGCGGTTTGGGCTTGAATTATTAGGTCCATATAAAGAATAGTAAGTTTGAATTATTAGACCCAATAAGTTGTAATGTGACACATATTTGTGTTTTTTATGGCCCAAGAGAAATTCGCATCAGGTAAAATACTTCAACTACTACACATATATTCGCGTCGTTGATTAAATTTTGAGATTTGTATGCATTAATCTCAAAATATAATGAATAGTCTGAATTAACGTGAAATAGTTGAAGTACTTCACCGAATATTTACCCCCCAACAGGCAAAAGATCAAAGACTGAATATTTATGGGGGGAAATATGACTAATTAAAGATTCATAATTTTGGATCTGAAAATTTTTGTTTATTTAAAATGTCTGAGATAATATTTCCCACTTCATGGCCGAGTGAAAGTTCACCATCGGTGATTATTTCCCAGTTCATCATCTGATTTCTGGGTAAATTTCTGATATTTCTCTGAGCTTCTTATCTGTCATCAGTTGTCGTTGCTCACAAGCAAAGCTATGTTCAGTTTTTCAACCAATAAATAATAATAATAATAATAATAATAATAATAATAATAATAATAATAATAATAATAAAAATAATAGTAGTAGTAATAAAGTAAAAATTTGGGTACTCCAAAGATATGTACACTAGATACTCTAGTCTATCTGAACCATTCAATTCATCGAGATTGATGAAAATTGATTCCTTGAAAATACAACAAAAGTTAAAGTTAATAGCTTTTCACCAATCTCAATGATTGAACAATTCAGATGAACTGGAATATCCAGTGTACCTATCTTTTGGAGTAATCAAATTTTAACCTAATAATAATAATAATAATAATAATAATAATAATAATAATAATAATAATAATAATAATGACAATAATAAAAATAAAAATAAAAATAATATGAAAAAACTTAGGTAAACCTAGATAAGTGATTCCTAGATACTCCACTCAATTCCTACCATTTGATTGCATTGAGATTCGCACCATAGATTTCAATGAAATGGTAGAAATTGAATGAAGTATCTAGGAATCATTTATCTAGGTGTACCTAAATTTTTGTCATAATAATATAATAATAATGATGATAATAAGAAAAAAATTTAGATACACCTTGATAGGTTCTCCCTAGTTACTCCACTAAATCTCTACCGTGTGATTGCATTGAGATTCGCGTCATATATTTCAATCAAACTGTAGAGATTGAGTGGAGTACCTATCTAGATAAGTTTTTCCTGATAATAATAACAAGGCAAAAATTTGGATACTTCAAAAGATGAGTATATTAGATACTCTGATACATCTTAGCTGTTTAATTCATCTAGATCGGTGAAAACTAAAAAGTGATTCATTATAAGATTTTATGATTGGTGAAAAGTGATAATAATAATAATAATAATAATTATTATTATTATTATTATTATAATAGAATGTGTTAATATGACGGAGGCGTGATTTTGTGCTAGATTAAGTTGGTTCAGATTATATTCCTCATCCAAGGTTTACTTTTAGACCAACAAAAAGAGGCATATTCGGATGTTCTATGGCACTTGAACCTTTTTATGCGGCACTATTGTTTATGTAGCGAGTTAATTCTTTTTTTAGGCTTGTACTAAACTACTAGTCTGACGTCTTTTGTCGTCCACGGGTCCGAACCCAAAACTCTCAATCCGACCCGTGATAAACCCGGGCGGATAGGGTCCGGGCGGGTCGGGTCGGATCCGCCCAACTTTTTGAATTTTTTTGAATTTTTTTTGAATTTTTGAATTTAAAACTGCACATTATTTTAATATATATATATATATCCGAATATTTCTGATTTTTTTTTCTGAATTTTTTTGAATTTTTTTGTATTTCTTTTAATTCTTTGGAATTTTTGCACGGTTCCACGGGTCGGGCACGGGTATATACGGGTTTGGGGGTTTGGGACCAATCCGAACCGTGCTAGATCCGTGGATCCGGGATTCACGGGTCGGGTCGGATCCGGGCACGGACACGGATCGGACATGGGCGGGTCCACGGGCGGATAGACCCGCCCGGATTTTTTTTAAACCCTAGTCATATGGTAGAGTCTTGGTGAATATAATGTTATGCTAGTACTTGTTTAATATGAGACATATATATTCTATCATTATTTGTCTTTCTTATACAAGATATTTTTTAACTTCAATATTTATCATTTTTTAAATGTTTTTCTTTTACAAAATTTGAACATAAATACCTATGTAGAGAAGTTAAACTCATCACAATCTTTATTAAACTTGTGGTTCACCAGTATTTATTGTAATTCTGTAAACATATGTTTAAAGGTTTTTTTTTCAAAATATATATATCCATATGGATCATCTGCATAGCGCCTATATGATATATAGTGTCAGTGGCACATGTTGAAATGCATATTCCATAACTTTGGTCAAAATCATAGAGATAATTAAATATCGGTTCACATTTTCCATTTGAAAGATAATTTGCTATACAATTAATTTAATTGTTCTTATGTAGTTTATTTTGATAGTCTGTTTAAGATATGGTTGAGGAGAATTATATGTTCATGATGTGCCAGTTGTGCTCCTAGTATATATTATTCTGGTCGCTAATTGAAGAACGGAAAATTTTCTTTTGCCAGTATAGCAGGGGCAGATTCATGATTCTCGCCAGGTGTTTAAGATTTACGGTTTTTTTCAGGGATTCGAAATGATGGTTATTTTTAAAAATATTATTTTATATGATCATTTGTACAAAAAAAATTCAAATACATAGTCATTTTTTGAAAAAAAAAAGTAATATATATAGTTATTTTTGAAAAAAAATTCAAAAGTTCAGCTGCACTCCTAAGTGCATGTGGCTCCGCCACTACCGTATAGTTAGAACAGTATTTGAAATTTTCAATTTTAGCTTTTTCATTTATGTACTGCTTTAAATTTTCGCTCTTTACTTTTTTTTTATGACAGCATCCCCAAACAAGGGAGCCAACTTCCATTAATAGAAAGTAAAAAAATACAAAATATGTTTTTCAACAGAAAAAAACGGTACATAAGTTGTGCACCATTCTTCTGTTGGATTTATTTACACAATTCTCCTTCAAAAAACTAAAAACTACCTAAACTTGTCTTTGTATCCTCTCATCAAGGTGCATTGAAACCTTATAGTTGCCCTTTATTTAACTAATCAAAATTCATGAACTCTTTAACAGATCCTTCAAAGAAACAAACAAACACCTTTCATCACCAAAAAAACTGATAAAAACAGCCAGACTTCTAACAAACAAAATAAAGCAAGAGGCAGCTGTGAGAACTCTCTTTATTCATCTAATAAATCTTCATCTGTTGAGTTTGAGTCTTGCTCAACTTATTCCCCTTCTCTATCATCTATTACCTGCACAATTGCATCTGCCAACCTTTGTGTTGAAGATGCCCTATTAAAATTCACACTTTGTGAAGGACCTCCTATCCAAAAATCGTATAACTTCATTATCAAATTATATATAATATATGCACTCCTTAAATTCTTTGATTGAAAGATAATATTGTTTCTCTCAATCCATAACATCCATATTGTAGCTAAAAATAGTGCACCTCATTGTTGAAATTGACATTCTTTTAAAGTTGTAAATGATAACCATAAACTTTCAGTTGTTGATGTGTCAACTTGAAATTGTGCTAAATTACCATACTTAAATTTTAACCATATTTGAGCACTTAAATGACAATTTAAGAAAATGTGTTCTACAGACTCTAAATGTTCTCCACATAATACACAATTTAGTTGTGTTTGAATTCCCCTTTTTCTTAAATTATCTCTTGTAAGAATTTTATTGTTCAAAACCAACCATGTGAACAATTTGAATTTTAAGGGAATTTTTAAATTCCATACTGTATATTTCATATTAACTACTATGCCACCATGATTAAGAAATTTATACATAGATTGTACAGAAAAAATGCCATTTGTCTCTAAGTTCCATTTTGAGGAATCAGTCTCATTAGTAAAATTTATATTATTTAGAATTCTACAAATTTCTTCCTTTTCTGCCCTCATGCTGTTTGACACCCCTCTACTTAAATTTAGATTAATATTTCCATTATTCCAAATTTTATCCATAGTAATACTTTTCTTAGCTTTCTTGTAAACTAAGGGATATTGAACTTTTAAAGGACAATTATTTATCCAAATGTCATTCCAAAATTCTATTGTTTTTCCATTTCCTACTATTCTGGTATTGTTTATTTGTACTAAATTATATACATGGCTAACTCCTGACCAGAAAGGGGATGCCCTTGTATTAAATTAGTTGTACTTTATTATAATTATGTCCTTCCATATACTATTATGCGACTGATATAAATACAACCAAGTCCATTTACACAATAAGGCTTGATTCATCTGAAAAACATTCAAAATATCCCATCTCCCAAATTCTTTTTTCCTGCATAACATTTCCCATCTAACCAAAGAAATTTTCCTCTTGTGTCCTTGACTTGATCCTGACCATAAAAATAATCTTCTGATCTTATCTAATTTGTTCCATACCCACTTAGGCATTTTATAAATAGATATATAGTATAAAGGTATAGAAGTTAACACTGAGTTTAGCAATATCAATCTACTCCCTAAAGACAACATTTTACCTTGTCATTTTGATAATTTTTGAGATACTTTTGATATTACATTTAACCAATCTGACTTGTTTGGCTTCTTCCAATGAAGTGGTTGGCCTAAATATTTAATCGGTAATTTTCCAACATTAATTTTCGCTCTTACTTTTTTTTTTGTTCTTCTCATTACATAGCTCTAAATATGGGCACGCAGCTCTAAATATTGACAGAAAATAAAGTATATATTAATTATGTATTTAGTGTAAACTAATCAATAATCAACTAATTAACAATGCAAAACAAAGTTCAATCTCGTATAACGTGAAAATATGGCATTTATAATCTTAAAAATAGAACTTTATTTTCCTACGGATGAATCCAATCGAACCAATCCATCAAATCATTAATTTGAAAGTGGAAAAAAATACCTATTAAATGGCACCCAGCAAGGATCTTTAATTTAATGATTTTGAGTATTTGACTAATTGTTATTTCTATTTATTCTGATGGTGTTTTCATTTTAATCCAAATACATTTATATAGGAAGTTTCAATTGCGATGCACTTAAGAATCATTAGAAGGGGCAAAATCGTCTGAACCAAATTAATTTGGAAGAACAGAATAAAATATTTGGTGTAGATAGCGACCCCTATTTTTTTAATAGACCAGAACCCATGAGCGTCAATATTTTTAATGCTTAATGGAACTGCATATATATACTAAAGTAATAATCTTAATTAGATTACCTCCGAAAATAACCAAAACTAACTAAACCCAACAAACCTAAACTAATAATGTCATAAGAAAAAAATAAATGTTTTCGTTTCGGATAAAATTTTCAACAAGACATTCTAGTAGGTATGGTATTCACATCAAATAGGATAATTAGCTCGATCACTAGCTAGTTGACAACCTATCACCTATGCATATTTATATTTAGGGTCCGAATCTGGTGCTCGTAAATCTCTGTTTGTTTTTTTGCTTGTCTTCGATCCGACCGCTCGATCGTCACGAACGACTGTGATTTGATTCAGAAATAAATATTTTGACGGTTAGATGAGTTTTGAACAGTTCAGATTCAAAACAAGCAGCAAAACAAGCTGAGATTTACAAACAAGAGATCAGTTTCCTTATATTTATGGGGTCTACGACTTTACGGAATGGTGGATTGGTGGACCCACCGGTCAGTCAATAAGTTTGGATTGCATGATTGCATCCCTACATTTTTTATTTTCACTTAATCCACCACCCAAAATATCCATCGACAATGTAAAAATATCTAAACAAGAGAAGCTGCTTAAAAATGTAGTGTTAACACGCTAGAGTACACTAAATTATTTTAGATAGAAACAAAAAAAAATAGTGTACTATGTAAATTTTTTTTTTTTTTTTATCGAAGTGTACTATGTAAATTAAACAACGATAGGTGGAGTTACCGCCTTCAAGCAGGCACGTTGTAAATCTCCTGCGTTAGCGTGACCTCCTTCAACCACGAACCTGGAAAAACCATCTACAAAACAATTAAAATAGAAAAGTAAAGATATAACTCAATTTTAAAAATGTATCACAAAGCAAGAAACTATGAATTAATGAATACAGAGAGTATTAATTTACCTCAATCTGTTTCTGCGCATGACGAGGCCGCTTCTTGGGTTTTCGCTGCGGCAGAGCACGGTGACAGCGTATACGTCCTCGGCAATCTCCTTGCGAGATAGCGCCACAGAAAACCTGCGCCGCCCTTTCTGGTCGAATGCAAGAGATCTGTTTCTCGACCTCAGGTTCCATGGCCGCGATTCAGTCGCTACTGCCATGTCAGATTTGACGGCGTGAGGTTTGGAGATTGGGATGGGGATGGAGAAGGGGAAGTCAGGAGGTGAAGTGGGGCCCACAGTGAGAGAATCGGGAGGTACCGGAAGGTGAGAAGCGGCGGTGTCGTGTGCTGAGATCACCATCTTGATTCTGATTCTGAGCAGAGAATGCATGCGAGTGTTAAAATAAGCGGAGAGAAATGTTAGAAGAAAGAATAAAACAAAATGGAAGTGACCAGTGAGGAAAGAACGGACCGGAAGAAATGTTTTCTGTGATAGAGACACCACTGATTCCGCAGCCTTTTCCTGCCAACTGGGCCCCGCACCGCACACACCTCACAACACCATGTATGATGTATGCAAGTTGCATTATTTAGGTGCATCTAAGTTTTTGCCTTCTTTTATTATAGTTTATAGACTTGTAGTTATTAATTATTTATTATTATTTGAAGAACAGTAACGACAAACCGAAAAGGTGAGTCCCACATGTCAGATCAATCGCTACAGTGGTGATCCTACCACTACCAGCAAGGCAGCAACTGAGCAACGCCACAATTCACAACTCACATGGTTGTTTGATCTGCGTACTGCGTCTGCGTCTGCGGACAAAATCAAGTATAATAATCGTGTTTCTGCATTTCTGGTATTTCTCTGAGCTTCTCCTCTGACAAGTGACAACCATCACTTGTCGTTACTCTTTTTTTTTTTTTTTTGAGGTTAACTTGTCGTTACTCTCAAGTAAAGTTAGTTATCTGTGACTGTATGCCTGCTTGACTGCTTTTCCTCCGTTATTCCTGTTAATACAATACCAATGACAAGTAATTCTGCGCCGTATTAACTATTACATCACCTTTTTTTGGAATCTGATCTGGTGCTGCGCAGTACGGTGTAGCGCAGCATTTGGACCGTCCGATTTTTACTGATTGCATCAAAATTTGTGTCAAAGTATAAAAGATCTCTGATTTCCAAAATTAACGGTCGATTCAGACAGTCATATAGCGCGATACTGCGCTGCAGCGGATTCGAATCCCCTTTTAGTAAGTTACCCCAAATTGATTAATTTATCCCTTCCCGTTCCCGGTTGCTCTGTAGAAAAATTAAGTTAATTATGTGGTCGCCCCTTGTTTCCAAATTAATTCCTCGTTCCAGCTTTTACACCAAGCAAGTGGCCATCTAAGATCTTTTGTGACGCACTAGTCTCTTGTGTTTTACTATAATTGTGTGCAGCGACTGAGTCGTCAATGCAGTGCTCCGTATTCTGCCGTCTTTTCGGCTGCTAAGGCTAAGGCATTAGGCGTGATCTTCATTTTCCATATCCTCTTTATCTTCTTTTAACCCAATCGTTGATATTCTGTGCCATTCGCACACAAAATGTTGTACATTGACGTCAAATGCAAACATAAGGAAATGACCATATTATGCTTTTATCTCTTTAGCGTGAAATATATATATATATAGAGAGAGAGAAGGGCTAGGGTGCTTCATGAAGCATCAAATTGTTCGTGCTTCACATTCGTTATATTCAATTTGAAAATTTCAACGACCGATCCGAACCGTTGAACATGATTTATATATTGAAATCTACTTGGAGATTGAATTTTACATTTTTTGATATTTTTTTCTATTTTTTTAAAGAGGTAGAAAAGTTGCTAATCAGTTTCTGGACCAACAAAAGTTGCAATTTTCCTACCTCTCTAAAAAATAGCAAAAAAATTCAAAATAAAATAAAATTCAATCTCCAAGTAGATTTCAATATGTAGATCGTGTTCAACGGTTCGGATCGGTTGTTGAAATTTTCAAATTGGATATAATGGATGTGAAGCACGAGCAATTTGGTGCTTCATGTAGCATCCTATCTCTCTCTCTCTCTATATATATATATAGGAATAAGTCATTGTTAAAACGTTTGCACTTCAGCCGAAATGCAAAAGTTACAAATTTTATAATTTAAGAGATTAAAATATTTAAATTTAAGTTGCTCAATAAATTCTTCTCCTCAGAACCATTTCATGATTTTGAACCTTTCTAATTATTTTTTAAAAACAGTGATGGTTAATATTAAAAAACATGATATTTTCAGTGCTATTTTTAAAAAATATTTAAAAATAGCTAGAAAGCTTCAAAAATCATGAAATTTGATTTCCTACAAGAATTTGAGAGGAAAAATTTATTGAGAAACTCAAATTTTAATTTTGAACTCAAAAAATTATAAAACATGTAACTTTTGCACTTTGACTGAAGTGCAAACATTTTCACAATAATTTAACTATATATATGTATATAAGGATTAATGACGATGCTTATTCAATCCGACTATGATTTCAAAATAAATTTATATATACATACATATAGAGTATGATTAATGTGAAAATATTTGCACTTCAGCAAACGTGTAAAAGTTCACATTGTATAACTTTTCATGGTCAAAATTTAATTGTAAGTTGCTCAATAAATTATTTATATCAAAATCTTGTAGTAAATCAAATTTTGTGATTTTTAGAGTTTTTTTTAGCTATTTTTAAAGCAGAAAAAGTCATGATTTTTTAATATTAAACTATTTTTTAAAATATTTAAAAAATTGTTAGAAAACTCTAAAAATCACGAAATTTGTTTTCCTACAAGATTTTAGTATGAACAATTTATTGAGCAACTTAAATTTATATTTTGACCACAAAAAATTATAAAATATGAAATTTTGCACTTCGACCGAAGTGCAAACGTTTTCGCATTAGTTATACTCCACACACACACACACACACACACATATTTATATGTATAGAATCCGGCTAACATACTAACGTTAGCAAAACTGAAAACGTGCTAACGGATGCTTATTTCGCATTCCAAGCCAAAAACGACCGATCTGAATCATTGAAATTGTTGTCTATACTAAAACCTACGTAGGGACTAAATTTTACATTTTTAAAAGTTTTTTATTATTTTATCAGAGACGTTTAAAAATGTATTGAAATTAAAAAATTTCTAAATCGTCAAATTAATTCATTTTCAACGAATAAATAACCATACTCAAAAGTCGAATCAAAACCATCGCTCTCTCCAAAACCAAGGCCCAACAAAACCCAATCAACTTCCCGTTTAAGTTTTAACCAACCATTTTGTTTTTAATTTAAAACCCATCAACCCCACGTCCCCACATATCCATCGGCTCATACGAAAAAGTACATTAGATTAGAAAGTAAAATTATCTAACCAAGGAAAGCTAAACATAACTATCAAATGCATGTTCAGAACAAACTACACTATAACAGCAATATTTATTTTTACACGAGAAATAAACGAAGAAAGTACACAGAAATTAGAAAACCATCTATTTTGGTAATTATAAAATAAAAAGGCTTCTATTAAAAGGTTCAAGTGAGGTAAGCGCACCACCAGTAAGGTTACCGCTCTTTAATCAGGCACCTTGTACAGCTCTACCGTGATCTCCTTCAACCACGAACCCGGAAATACCATCTACCAAATAATTACAAAAAACAATTAAAGAAAAAAATAAATTCATGCGTAGAATTTCTTACCACGCAAACTTATGCAAATAGCTAGGTACAATTTACATGAAGCAATTAATTAGACTCTGTTCAACGGTGTAGTAATATATATTACAACATTTATTACCTCAATCTGGTTCTGCACAACACGAGTTCGCTTCTTCGGCCTCCGTCGAGGCAGAGACCCCGTGACCGCAAATATATCCTCAGCAATCTCATCGCAAGTGAGTGCCACCGAAAATTGCGGCCGCTTTCTCGAGTCGAGCACGGCCGAGTGGTTTGTCGATCTGAGGTTCCATGGCCGGGACTTGGTTGCGACCGCCACATCATCAGATTTGAGGACAAGCGGTTTGCTATCGGTATGGGGTTTGGAGATGGAGAAGGTGAAGTTAGGAGGTTGTTGAGTGGGTCCCACTGTCAGAGGATCAGGCGGCTGAGATGCTGCGTTCTCTTGTGCTGAGATCACCATCTGGAGCGGAGGCGAGAGAAGGAATGCTGTGTTAAAGGAAAGAGAAAGAGAAGAGAAAAAGAGAAATGTTTAAAAAAAGAAGCAAAGCAAAGGAAAGGGTTATTAAGAGTTTAAGACTGGAGAAATACAATAAATAAAAGAAGAATAACATAAAATAAAACAAAATGAGAAAATGGGTTGTGGGGAATGAGAAGTTTTCTGTGGTCTTACGAAGTGCAGTCGATTCTACGGTCTTTTAACAGACATGTGGGCCCGGTTAAAATCTGAACAAAAAGATCAATCGGGATTCGGATGAGAGGAATGAATCTGAATTCACATCTGACGAAATACGATGAAATGTTAATCTACTAGTTCACGTAATTTCGAACGCGTGAATTTCACAATTATGTGATAATTATTTTATTTTAGGAGTATCTCGTCTTAGTATCGATTGGTGAAATGTTAACTTCTAATCATGCCACAAAAATTAAGAAAATCAACATGCAGCCAAATATACTCATTATGATTCTTTATCTGTACGTACCGACACATACAAGTGATACAACATTTTGCAATCAAGAATATTTCCGCTGAAAATTAATATCAATTTTATGTTCATTACTTCTTAAAAATATAGTAACTTTACAAAAATATACAAAATATAACACATGAAAAAAATGTACTTGGATGCTATAAAGAGGAATTGGGACTTCGGAGGCGTTGTGCCAATTATTTTTATTCACTCTTTAATTAGGATTATTTGCCTGAAAAGAATAATATCTACACTAAGGTTCGTTTGAAAAAACAAGAAATAGTGACATAAGAGCACAATATAAATTGTAAAAGTAGAATTGTGTGGTTTTGAAAGGTTGATATTCTTGACTATTCAAAATAGCGAAATTGTCGCAATTGTTAGTTGGAATAGTAAAAATATCGATAACTATGATACAAATAGTGATGATGATATAATATAATAACGATAACATTAATAAACTAAATAATATAATAAGTTAATAATAATGTGAGAGGATTAAAGTGATTTTTTATTTTGATACGAATCTTGATAAGAATTCGACGATTAGAAATTACATCGAATGAAAAAAGTATATCATATACATATTACCATAACCTTGTTCTATATATATATATAACACAAAAGGGACATCTCTCTTTCGTGGTATGAGACAAGTTAGGTAGAAGCCCACTGCAATTGTTAGGAAGCAGATTTTCTGTCGCGCAGCAGAAATAAATGGTTCAGATTCTCTGCACTGTAAGTTATAGACGGTTCAGATTTGATTCAGAGGGTATCTGATATATAACACGAATCTTGATGCAAATCAAAAGATTGAAATTTGTTGCGCTGCACGCACAATATTTTTGATGCGCTGTAGAAGATCTCATTCCAAATTGTTATGGTGGCATGATTGTAATATGTTGTATAATTAACATTATTCAACCCAAACTGTCAACCTGTCTTATATAGTACAACTGACTTTGCAAGCTGACAAGTGTAATAGTAGGTTGTTTTAAATGTAAAATCATAATGGATCAGTAATTATTATGACACAACATTTTTATTTCCCAATATGACAGATAGATTTTTCCAACATTTATTTTTCCAACTTAAATTCTTAGGATACCAAGATGATTTTTCCCTTCTTTTTTTTTTTGATAAGTTAGGATAAACTCACAAAAATTGTAGAGCTTTTAATTTCAAGCTCTTTTTCTCGCAAAAGATTTTAATTAATATTTGTTATATTGACTTCAAAAGACAAAATTAAATAGTTACCCATAATCAATATAGCATCTCACAGACAAATGCTTGCACAGTAAGTTTTAACATTTAGAAAGTAAATATTTTGTTTTATGTGTAAATGAACTCAAATTGTTAAAAAAAATAAACATCAAAACTTTTTTTTTTTTTTGCTAAGCAGAAAACAACAAACATTTCTAATTATTTACTTGAAGGTGGTTCAATAATTAGTTTAAATTTTCACAACAATATTTAGCATTGATCAAATTAATAATTAACTTTGAAACATCGAGTACCTTTCTGTCAATTTCTTTTTTTTTCTTTTCTTTTCTTTTTGGTCACTAACTCATCTACAACTCAACACATTTCCAAACGACGACTATGATTCAATTAATTAAGAAATTGACAACTGTGTAGTCTATGTAGACTATGTTGGCTTTTCTCATATAATTTTTGTTGGTTTTTTTTAGACTCGAGGCACGTGACAGCTAATATGATATTACATATAATTTTAATGTTGATAAAATTAAGTGCACTATTCTATGATTTATGATTACAATTTTTTATGATCACAAATTCAAATTTTGTGACATGCCTTATTGCATTTTACGATGTAAAATAAAATAGTATTCACTGTCTCTATCAAATTTATCTATCACGAATTAGATTCGAATTTTATTTACTTTACTTTCAAAAGGTAACAAGATTCTTTATTTAGAAGATTGTATTATATAGTTAATCTTGTTAGTATTATAAACAAGCTAGACACATTTAATCAAGTAGATATATATTTTTTATTGATAATTTTATATCTATACTATGTACATAGTTCAAATAAAAAATCAACGATAATATTTTGAGTCAGGAAGAATTTGATACTTTTAAAATCGAAATTAAGTGACCCTTGTCTCTATTTTATTGTGATTAGTGTTAAAGCTCCTAGTGATATGTTAAAAACTTAAATAGCATATTTATAAAGTTATCTCTATTCTTAAATCTTAACTAATTTCAGTAGTATTATGGTTTACGTTTATTAGGTGAGCAAATGATATAGTAATTTAGTGGTAGCTAACTAGAATGAGTTTCAAAAAATCATGAGTTCAAATTTTAGTGAGCATGTAATTTCGTAAAATACAAATGAAAACTAAATTTAATCTATAATTTTTGAAATAACAAAAAAATTATACTTGAAAACTTCATTTCAAAATCAAGTCATAGGCCTGACCTTGCTCATGCATAAATTCGTCCATGTATGTAACTAGGGGCGGATTCAGAATTTTTGTCAGAATAATTCAAAATTTACGATTTTTTTCATTAGTTAAAAGTAGTGCATATTTTAAAAAAAATCACAATTACAAGCATATTATTCTTAAAAAAATTTCAAATACATAATTAATTTCGAAAAAAAAGTTTTCAGAATGGGTCAGCTGACCCACCTTGCTTCTATGTAGGTCCACTCCTGATTATGTAGCTAACCATAATTCCATAAGAAATTTCATTGACTTGACTCATTTAAGACTAAGAATACAATAAGAATTGTCAATGAATACGATACGAATCAGGTGAAGTTATTTTCGTATCTGATTCGTTTGAAATTACTCTTAACCATATGCTATCTTTAGCGCTAAACTTTAATTTATCCTTACCATAATCTAACTCATTAAAATTATCAGGTAACAAATAGATAATAAATGATATAGATAATAGTAATATATTTTTTTCATTTTTGTAAATAAATCATAATATTTTACACAACTACATCTAATCGACTTTTTTCCATAAACACAAGCATACTACATTCATTAACAAAGAAACAAATACTATAAAAAATCAATTTAAATATACAATTAGTTCCAATTCAAATTCATATGACAAGAAAAACTGAATTAAAAAAATACAAGAATCTCTAGTCATACTTTCATAATATATCATGGCAAAATACAAAACATACCAAAAAAACAATTATACGATCAGTTTTTTAAAGAGACGGAATTCGAAACATTAAACAGATATTGAGTTGGATGAAATTAATTTTGACAGAATTCAATAGACAAATATTATAATGCTACATTGAAAATTAAGAATTCTATTGAAAATAGTGAAATTAATTTGGTGATCTCCAGTTAACTGAAATTATTAATTGATTATTTTTTTAGATTAAAAAAGCACATACATTTATATATATATATATATATATATATTATTTTTTATTTAACCTATAGATTAACGGTACAAAATAGTCTTTATCCGTACTCGTATATGTTCAGCTAACAAAAAAAATCTTACTCATACTCACATCTGATAAGCTTAAAAAAAATCTTAACCATATACAGTGGCGGAGCCACGTAGCTCCAGGGGTGAAGCCGAACCCCCCTGAAAAAAAAAATTCAAAAATGACCATATATATTAAAAAAAATTCAAAAATGATCATGTATTTGAAATTTGTTTGCATAAATGATCATGTAAAATAATTTTTTTCTAGAAATAACCATCATTTCGACCCCTGAAAAAAATCGTAAATCTTGAACTCCTGACGAGAATCCTAAATACGCCCCTGACCATATATCTTATTGGATAAGATCCGAATCCGGATCTGGTGAAATGATTAAGGGGTTTCATTGACAGCCTTAAATACAGTAGCGGAACTTCTTTTGGTTACGATATATAGCAGCTTTTTTGTTACTAGAAAGGGATAAAGAATGAATTATTCTTTTTTACTTATTTCAAAGAACATTTGTACGTACTAGAAAAAGGATAAAAGATGATTTATTTTTCTTTAATTATATTATAATTTTCTTTTGGAAACTATAAAGGGGGTTTTGCATTTGAAATATTTACCGAAACAAGAACGAGATCACCAAAACGAAAACCGCAGCTTTGATTAATTGACATATATCATATATGCATGCTTCGCTAATACAGTAATACACAATTACAAGTGGTGAATACTTTTTAGGGATACAAACATGAAACATGACATCAGCTAGATGCATAGAAATGGATAAAATCATACAAAAAAAAGGTATAGTAAAATGACAGGTAGATGCAAAATAGTTGAAAAGGTGCAGAATGGTTACTTGGTCTTTGATATTTCCTATTTAATTCCCAACATAACACAGGATAATAGAACTACAAATTATGAAATTACCATCTATCATATTAAAATAAAAAGGAAATAAGAAAGAAAATGATTTCCTGTGTTTAAGTGGTATTAACAGTTTAACACAACATAAACACAACAAGAACAAAACAGAAAAGAGAAGTCAGCGCACCGCAGGTAAGGTTACCTACGCTATCGCTCCTCTGGCACCTTGTAGAGTTCCACCGTAATCTCCGTCAACCACGTCCCTGGGAATACCATCTGCTCCTCCCCCCACCAAATCACCATACGATTATTTTTTTAATAATATAACAAAAGAAAATAGAGGAAAATTAAAGATAATTAATAATGATAATAATAAATATACGGAAATAAAGAAAGAAGAAAAGTGCGTGGTACCGTACGTACATCGATTTGTTTCTGCAGGAGGCGAGGTCGCTTCTTGGGTCTACGGCGAGGCAAGGATCCAGTGACAGCGTATATATCCTCTGCAATCTCGTCGCCAGAGAGTGCCACAGAGAATCTCGTGCGCTCGTTCGGGTCGAAAGCGAACGACCCGTTTCTCGACCTGAGGTTCCATGGCCGCGCCTCCGCGGAGTGGTCGAATTTGAGAGGATGGCGTTCGGAGCGAGGCTTGGAGATGGAGAAGGTGAAGTCGCGGGATGGAGGGAGTGGGTCCCTCTGCTGAGAGGAGGCGGAGGTGGAGGAGGTGGGGCCCTCTGCTGAGATCACCATGGAGAGGTGAGGTGATGCTAGGGAATCGAAGGGAACGAATGAATGATGTGTTGAAGGGAGAGATGGTAATGGTAGGCTGGGAGTTTTAATGAGTTGTAATAATATGGTGTGATAATAAAATGTCGAGTTTTGATGTAAAACAGAGAAAGTAGGCTAGGTTCTTTGTGATTTAGTTCGATGCATCGGAATGTGTAGCATATCTCTGCTTTAAGATATGTACTGAAGCGTACTCTCTATTATTATTGACGGGTTACTTTTTAGAACCAATTCCGAAGAGGTTGGTGCAATAGTGCATAAAACAGAGATTCTATTCAAAATCATAAAATTTTCATCTAATTATTATTGGAGAAATAACTTGGGTAATTCATAGCTGAAGTACGCAGGCATCTAAGATAATTACTGCATTGAATCTAAAAAATAAAAAAAAATAAAACTGTAATATATTATTATATAATATAATATATGTAATTGATGTAAATGAATATACTGAATACTTCGAAGTTTATGCAACAAATGTCATCGTCATCATGTGTTTTGTACATTTGTTTCTCACAAAATGCAATGATTTTAAACTGAAATGAATCCAAACAAACATAAATTTAAATTTTTCAAAAGAAACAAATGTAAAAACTGCTTGAACTTAGAATGGATAATTGACTAATTTGCATAGGTGTTTGCACCAATGGATTCAATTACAAACGATAAACCTCACATTAAGAGTTAGCTCAGGTGTCAGTATTCATATACCTTTTTTTGTATTGTATTCAATTTCTACATTGTCAGGAAGCTCTACTTAATTTGCCGATGGCATCGATAGCACGGTTATAAAATTAGAGGATGTAATTTGAGAAAAAGGTTGTGTGCCTTCTATTCGAAATGTTTTCATAAAGAGTAAAATAACTAATTTTTTAACGGATGAGGTCAAAGGTCCTCAAAAATATCACAGATGATCAATGACGTAACTATTACTTGGTCTTTTAAGTTTTTTAAGAACGCATACTTGTGCTCATAAATCGTAAAATTTTTGGAGCTTTCAGAAAAATACACGGGTGTTGAAGAAATGAACAAATTTAGAGGCGCAAGTGTTGGTTGCGTCTTTGAACTTCTGTGATATTTCTATGATGTAATTGACTCTATATGTTAAAGTAGTTAATTCTTTGACCATTTATGAAAAAAAATCCTTCTATCCTCATCCTTTGTCACAACATATATCTCAGCATCAAATTTAGTGTACATCTTAAGAGACCACAACTTGCACACAACTTTTCAGATGATAAACAAACATATTAGAGTTGGACATTGGTAATTAATGGTTAAATAATTTAAGCAATATGCATCAGATATATTTAATAAAATATTTTTGGTGTACCGTATTTCTTAATATATGTAACTTCTCTAGTCAAACATACATCTATGCACCTTGTCTAGTTATATATGATTATTTTTTCAAAGTTTATTACATAACTGGATAATATATGACAAATGAGAGATGTCATTTACAATAGAGAATGAGTTACATGTAGCATATCCTTCGACAATAGATCATTTAAATAATAAGAAAATACATGATTTTAATATTAATTAAATATCATATCTGATCGTTCTTTCGGGATGCAACTGACGTTGATCTTCAGCAGATCCTTCGATTTTCTATGTTTTAATGCCGAGAAGTCATTTATTGGTGCAAGGTCGTTTAATGCTCTGAGGTCAGAGACTACTGGTCTGAATTCGAGAAGATGAGTTTTATCACGGGCCATGAGCCATAGATCATGATTCGAGTCACGAAGTGAGACCGTATCATGATAACAAGGAATTTGCATCATCATATTAAAGCTACTTATGTTATGAATCAAACATAACTTGATTTCAGTAATATAAATGGCAAAATCAAGTTGACTGCATAATTATTGATGACAATAAACGATTACAGTACCCGCTATCTAGTGTAGTAGTACAGACGTAGCCTCTCAGAAAAAATGTCGGAAATCAAATCTCACTGAGAACGAGATTTGAAGAAATTAATAATGTAGACCTCAAAAGAATTGAGTGTCGCATCAAAAAAATCTTTATATAATAAACGACTGTAATCAAATTATGTTTAAATTTTTGTTCATAACAGACTCACTCTGTTATTAATATATAACCGTTTGAGCCACTCCACCTCTCAGCAATGAAGTGAAAATGACAACAAGTAAAATAAAAATTCTACCCCCATTATTTATCTTCTAAAAAGATCTATCGTCGGTATGCAATTTTATTATTGAATGCATCATTTTCCCAATCACAGTGATTTTTTCTTTTTTTTTCCTCATTTACTGTTCGATTAGAGCATTAATCTTGAATTAAAAAAATACAGAATATCCTAAAGACCGCAGAATAACAGGAGAAATGGCGATTTTGCAATGATAACCTTAACTAATCTAATTATTGGGTGAAGTCCTAAAGTTCATTTTTATATCAGCCACAAGTTAATATATTCTCCAAATTGTTTTTCTCAAAATATAATCCAAATTGACAAGTACTGACTTTTCTTTGCCAACATTTCATTTTTTTTTCTTTTTTGAGAGAGAAACATTTAATAATTACTAGGTGTAAGAGCAGGAAGGACCTGAATCTGCTGTAGCGCAGTAGCGCGCTACAATAGATGGACGGTTCGGATCGACCGTTAATTTCGCGATCGACCACGCTAGCGATGGAAATCAGGGGGGCCTTTATACTTTGACACGAATTTTAATACAATCAGTGAAAATCGGATGGTCCAGATGCTATGTTACACCATCCCGCGCAGCACCAAATCTGGTTCCGAGCAGGAAGCTGTCAGATAAGTTATTGATTGACATACATCTAACATTAATTGCTCATTATAGGATGGTAAAGTGATATATATAGTTTCATTTGGACCCGATTCTTCTACCGCGCAGCACCGACGGACGACCCATATTTACTGCGCTCTCAGCTACGGATGGCCCAGATTTGATTCAGGAGGGTCTGATATTATAAAGTTTAGCTTGCACGAATCTTGATGCAAATTAAAGGCTGAGATTTGCCGCGCATCACGCACAGTGACGGTGCCGCGCGATAGAAGATCTCGTTCCATTCCATTTGCATGCAATCATACTCTGTTAATCCGTCAGTTTGAACTGGAAACAATGTATGAAACCAACAAGTCGGTAATTAATAGCATCTCTATCCGTGAAACTCTTTGAGTTTCTAAATAATGTCACATCAGATTAAGAAACTTAATTTTTTTTAGTTTATAAACTCTTACATCCCTAAAACTACAATTAGAGTTTCTTAATCGCCACATCATCAACTAACTATTTTTTTGTTAATTTTTTTAACCAATGATATTGACACGTCACAGTTTATAAATCCTGAATCAAAGTTTCTAAATAAGAAACTCTCAATCAAAGTTTCTGAATTAGAAACTCTGTTACATTTCTGAAACTGAGTTATAAACTGTCACTTCATCAAGCTACAAATTTATTGAGTAACTCAAATTTTAATTTTGAACTCAAAAAATTATAAAATACATATCATTTACACTTAGATCGAAGTACAAACGTTTTCACGATAATCTAACTCATATATATAACGGAAGAAGCAGTACGTAGATATGCTCAGTCAATGGTTATTCACGTGCCGTATTACAAGGAGGCACCACCGCTTCTGACTTCTGTCAAAAAAAAGTCACTAATTTGACAACTCCCATTTTGATAAAACAAATACCAAAATGAAGAGGAAAATACTATATAAATATTTCATTCTTGATATCATTCTTAAGTATCTAATTATTCAAATTAAACAAGTTATTATTCGTAAGTGATATTTAAGCCGAATAAAAAAAAAAAAATTATACAAAATAAGTTGCATAATAAATCCATATATAACTTGAATAATAATTAATATAATTTCAGTACCAAAGTTGATATTGACAACAATATTAATTAGACATAATTTTTTATATATTCTTTTAATGACACAAAATATAGTAATTTTTATTCTAAAAATTGTAATATCATTTTACATTTCAAAATACAAAAACTCGTATATTTGCTCAACCTAAGTTCGACATATACATAAAAAATGTGGGAATATCTTTAAAAGCCAACAATTAATCAACAAAATATGATGCATTATAATCCTTCATCTCCTCTTAGCTTAAGTAACTAATTTATATATTCTTTAACAAAAAGATAATCATCGTGTATATATAAATTACATAATTGTTAATTATTTTCGTAAAAGTTGTAAGTGTCATCTACCGATATTAATCAACTGAAAATTTTCTTACTTGGTTCTTAACAATATTTAAGACATTAAAATTATTTTAATTATTCATGTAAATAATGAGAAGTTCAAATTGGAAAATGTGTACAAGGGATATGAATTGGAAAAGTAAATGCAACAGGAATTTTTTTTACTATGACAACACTCATTTATGTTGTTATTTTTATTAGAACTTCATAATGAAATAGTATAATATATAAAAAGAATAGAATGAATACCAATGAGTTATGGGTTGATTTGATGTAATTTATAATGAATCGGGTAAATATGAAAGTTTTATACTTTAAAGGATAAATATGATATTATAATTTTTAGAAGAAAAAATACGTAATTTTGAGTTTTTCGAGGAGTATATGAATTCTTCCTTAAAAATATTATCATAACGATTCTTTTCCAAAAGAAAAACTATTTTTTACATAAGAGATTCTCGAGAGCTCTAACATCTATTTACTAAATGATTTTTCACAGAATTTTCATATTTGTGCTCATTAAAGCTTAAATTCATAATCTTTTGAAAGTCATCTTAATTAGCTTAAATCCATATTAAAACACCTTTGTCTAAAATTTTCTCTTAGTCTTAAATAAACTTGGACAAAAAAATTAATCAATAAAATTTTCCACACAAATTACTCAAATATATAACACTTTTTTTAATAATATATTTGAAATATAATTTAAAAGTGCCACAAAAATCAAAATAGTTTCAAGTGGTCTTAAGGTTTACTTCATTTAAGTGTTGGTATTGTGTATATAACATGATTCCTCCAGATGATATCAACTTCCATTTTTTGGTCTTCAACGGATTATTTTCTGGGTTGTATGTATTATTGTCATAGATATATAGTGTTAATTTGCACCAACCATTCGGATTGATTATTCTCAGGGGATGATTCAAGATTCTAGTCAGGGTTCAAGATTTACAGTTTTTTTCGGAGTTCGAAATGATGATTATCTTAAATTTTTTTTATCTTATATGGTCATTTGTACAAAAAAAATTCAAATACATGGTCATTTAAAAAATGTAATATATGATCATTTTTTAATTTTTTTTAAGAGGGTTCAGCTGCATCTCCTGGATGCATGTGGCTCCACCACTGGCTATTCTGAAAGTGAGGAGGGAGGGACGTGAGACTAGGGTGCAAACGGATTGGATACACATAGATAATAGCGTTATCGTATCCGTATTCATTATTATTTTTCGGATATGGATACGAATTCGGATTGTTTCAGATACGAATACGGATCATATGATAAATTGATACAGATACGAATAAGATAATAAATGGATACAGATGCAAATACGGATATAATTCGGATAATTAAATGGAATGAGTACATTATGAAAAAAAATAATTAATATATCCTTTTTCAATAATAAAATTAATTTAAATAATATTATAAAATAAGTTTAATGTGATAATTAAAATGTTACAAAGAGTATTGTCTTTATAATTCATTTTTCTAATATTATCAATAAATGAAACAATTAAATAATTAATTTACTTTGCTATAAAAAAGAAACATAAATACAATAGACTTGAGCCTTCCATATTTGGCGGATATTCGAAAATCCGTATCCAAATCTGAATATTCGATCCGGATTCGGATCCGAATAATCGGATAAATATTCGATCCGGTTGCACATAAGAATATCCGAATCCGAATATCCGTTAAAATTCGAATCTAAATCCGGATAATCGGATAAATATCCGATCCGGTTGCACCCCTACGTGAGACTGCTTTGTCAAGAAAACAGTGAAGCACCAAAACAACTGACGACAAATAAAAGGTCGATTAAACTTGCCAAGATAGCCAGTAGTCCTCTTATAATTTGTCAAAAATATTTTATTTTAACAGTAATATTATATTTGTCTCCTCATTCATCTCAGAAAATATTTCAATTATTTAAATAATTGAATTTATCTCTTGTATCATTGTTAATCTGACTTTATAACTGTGGACGATGAAGATAGACGAGATACCTAACGATAATAGCTGTAATAGTCGATACAAACCGAATTAGATGTAATAGTCAATACAAAACGAACGAAGAGAATGACCAAATAAAAGAAAAAGAAAAATCTAAATATGTAAAGGAAAATGTTCTGTCGAATCCAATTTCGATCCCGTCACCGATACCCACTGGACACGTCCAGTTGAGTTCTGACGAAAATTTGTTTTACTTATGATGCATATTGTTTTCGTTATTATACATGTTGTTTTTGTTATTTTGCATCTAATAACATGCATAACAGTCAAATACTTATGATTTATATACTAAGTTCATTATGTTTTTTTGTTCTACTTATGATTTATTATGTTTTCGTTATTATGCAAGATATTTTTGTTATTATGCATGTTATTTGTATTATTTGCATTGTTAATTACTTGCATAATAATACAAAACATGCACAATAATAAGAGCATGGCTAAAATAATATGCATAGTACACCCCATTTCGTACTATGCGTTCATTTATATTTAATTTGATCATTAAATTGATATTTAAGTTGCTCAATAAATTCTTCATATCAAAATCTTGTAGGATATAAAATTTTGTAATTTTTAGAAATTTCTTGTTATTTTTTAAAAACAGTCCAGAAATGACACTTTTGTAGTATTAAATCTGGACTGTTTTTAAAAAATATTTTAAAAATAGCAAGAAAGCTCTAAAAATCACGAAATTTGATTCCCTATAATATTTTCATATGAAGAATTTATTGAGCAACTTAAATCTCAATTTATTGACATATATATATATGCATAGTACGAAATGGGGTGTACTATGCATATTATTTTAGCCATTCTCCAATAATAAAAATAACATGCATAATAATTAGAATATTTTTTCAAAATAAATGCAACTGAATTCGTCCAGTCTGCATCGATTAGCGTAGTGATCTGCGTCAGTGAGCGTAGCGACATTTGTTTTCAGTGGAGCGTCCGATCAATTATATGCATAATAACAAAAACAACATGCATAATATAAAAAACAACATGCATCATAAAAAAAACAATTTACAAACTGAACTTAACTGAACCTGTCCTGTTGAAATGGATTGAAATATCAATGAATGTTTGAATATATCAGCTCCCCATATATAAAAATGTAATGTAAGAAGGTCTGAGTATTTTCTTCGGATCGTTAGACAATTGGTAATTGGTATAATGGTATCCCCAGTGTTTAATTATGGCCGCTGCAATACTGCTTCAAAATTCCAAAGAGCATGTAACTGTTTTTCTTAAGCATCTCCAAAAGCGAACATATTTTTATCGCCAATCTCGAAACTTGCCAAAATAGCTCTTGTGATTCTACAAGATATCATCAAACCAGTGGGCTACCACTAGTTACCACATTCGGTTCGTCCATCAAAATCCAAATCGGACGGTCGAGATTAAGAAAAAATCAAACATCTGTTGTGTATGAGACTACAGTTGGTACTTGGCAGCCCCACAAGGAAAAGCCAAAAAGTAATGCCCTAATTCCTTTTCAAATTATTTTATTAATATTTTATTGTTTTTCTGATAAGAGAAAGTCCTAATTCTTCTATTGCGCGACAGTCGCGCTACAGACATGACGATTCGAATCGACCTTCAGCTCGCAATGGATCGTAGCGACGAAAATCAAAGGACTATATAAACACAAATCTTGATGCAATAAAAAAATCGGACGTCTCACAAACCATGTAGCACAGGTGTAGCGCAGCACCAGATCTTATTCCCGTTTATAAACCTTTATTATATTTTCTCTAACTCATCGTTCCTTCATTTTTACAACTCACGACTCACATCCCCACCTCTCTCTCTGTCTCTGCCTCTTCCCACCTCCCTCTCCTCTTACCGGGTCGGGTGTAGTCGACAGCACTTCATTATGCCCACGATGGTGACCTCAACAGAGACATCCACCGCCTCTCCGCCGCCAGATCCCCTCCCTCCACCGTCGAACGGCCACGATCTCCTCTCCTTCCCCATCCTAAAACCCCGCTCCAAGCGCCGACCTGCCAAGTTCCCGCCTCCCTCGAATGAGAAGGCCGATTCCACAGTCACCCATGAGGTTGAGGTAGAGACGATGGAGGAGAGGCCGTGGAACCTGCGGTCGTGCCGGGGATCGATCAGTCGAGTGACGAGAAAGGAGCAGCGGCGGCCTCAGTTCTCTGTGCCTCTCTCGAGTGACGAAATTGAAGAGGATATATATTCTGTCACTGGATCCCGGCCCCGTCGGCGACCCCGGAAACGGCCCCGCATTGTGCAGAAGCAGATTGATGTAATGTTTCTTTCTCTGTTATTTTGTCTTAATTTTCTCTTCTCTTCTTTTCTTTTCAGTTTGGAGTATTAATGTTAGTTATCTCGTTTCTAACGATTAAATAGTGTGTGTGATTAATGTTTGTTTGTTTGTTTCTTTGTTTGTTATAATAAATAAATAAATAAATACAGTTGGTGTTTCCTGGGTTGTGGCTGACGGAGGTGACGGTGGAGCTGTACCGGGTGCCGGAGGAGCGGTAACCTTACCTGGGGATTCATTCATCAAATTCTAATTAATACTGGGTTTTATTATTCTATATTTTCTTCAAATTCTATGTTTTCTTAATTAATACTCTGTGGTTAATTTTGTGGGTGGGGTAACTTCAAAGTTGTAGCACGGTCAGCAGAAAGTTCTTTGTTTTGTTTTTATTAGAATTGGAAATGGATGGATGGATGGATGGATTTTGTGTAATCTAATCTCAATTGAGGTACATATAACCTATGTATGGGGATTTCTACAATTCTTCTAGTAACAAGTTGTCAAGATATTGCTTTGCTCTCTGCTCTGCTGTTCTATTCAAGTATTAACCCACTGCACCATCTAAATTATAACTGTAGTTACATTTTATTTGTTATAATATATTTATAATTGCTGACTTGGCGTTATATTTGTGGTGTGGGTCAGTATCTCTACCTCAGTCCCTCTCCTTTATTTATTGCTCAATAAAGGTTAGTTGGATGCTCTCAAGTCTCAACTGAACTGAACTCTAAGCCTCAACTGATTACTGCGACTGTGATGTGGGTTTTGGGCCTTTATATTTCATCAAGCCATCTCTGGTGCACTTTTTTTTTGCGGGTGCTAATTTTCCTGGAAGGTCGATTGATTTTAAACGTTTCTGATTTAACAATATAAAATTTTCTGAATCATATCGTTGACGGTCGTTGACGGTCGAACGTCTGATCTTAATCCAACGATTCTAATTTAGGACACCTCTCTGGTGCAAAAATGCACTAGTGCTTGAAACACGTTGCAAAATATATCTCCACACTTAGATTCCAAAATAACCATATGAAACCTTTCGTGGCATCAAACTCATGGAAAATTTAAATGTGCTAGATGTAGTTGAGCTGTAAATTCTCTGACATGGTGAATTGGTGAATCAAAACATTGTATTCTTTTCTGCGCAATAAATTGTGAAAAACATAACAATCCATCAGATCAATTTTTTGGGGCAAATTTTGAGGCCTTCTTTCTTCATAGCATTAGCACCTGAAGAAAATACCAGTTTTAAGGCCTGGATTACGAACCCACAAGCCCAACTGTTTCGTCACATTTATTTTTTCTTCAATTTGGTCTTTTATGTAGAAAATAGTTCGCTTAATAGATTCGACATCCATAATCGACTCAAACCTGTTAAAGTAGAAAATTTCATGATTCAGACTTTTTTATCGAAAAAAGTTTGACGAATAAATCCGCAAAAGTAAAGTATTCGAATAAATTATCCGAACAAAATAACTTGTAAATCGAAAAAATCGAACAATGCGATCCGAATCTATATTGTACCTGAATCAACAATATTCGAATTTGAGTTCCTAAACTGAGAAGAACCGATACACATAATTTATATATTTAAATCATATTTAATTCTTGTAATTTGTTATTGCATCATTATGTGTGTTGAATTTTAAAGAGATATTTTTTTTTTCATGTATTATAGATATTTTAGTTTGAATTGCCTGAATCAATTCACATAAATAAGCCAATGCATATGTGATACATATGTACAGATTAATCTCTATATTCAAATTTCTTTTCTTTGGCTTGGGATATTTTTATTTCGTGAATAACAACCAAAATGATTTTTTATATACTTCTCAAACAACAAAGTTGCATCCCAACTGAGTCCTATTCCTTTATTTCTCTTTCCTATATTGTTATTGTTATTATTATTATTATTATTATTATTATTATTATTATTATTATTATTATTATTATTATTATTATTATTATTATTATTGTCATTATTATTATTGTTATTGTTATTGTTGTTGTTGTTGTTGTTGTTGTTGTTGTTGTTGTTCTAGTTATTTTTGTTATTATTCTTGTTCTTGTAATCGTTATATTATTATTGTACTATATCATATTCTTTTCCTTTTTATTGTACTAGTTCTTGTTTTTTATTTTGTTTTTATTCTTATTCTTTTTCTTGTTATTGTTTTTGTTCATGTTCTTGTTGTTATTGTCGTTGTCATTTTTATTGTTATTGTCATTGTCATTGTTTTTGTTCTTGTTCTTTTTCTTTTTCTTGTTCTTATTTTTGTTATTATATTTGTTCTTTTTCTTGTCATTGTTCTTGTATTTGTTCTTATATTATTATTTTTGTCTTGTTTTTGTTATTAGACTAGTTCTTGTTATTGTTGTTTCTATTGTTCTTCTTGTTGTAATTGTTCTTGTTTATTATTATTATTATTATTATTATTATTTTTTATTTTTTATTTTTATTCTTATTTATTATTTTTCATTTTTTTGTTCTGGTTGTTGTTCTAATTTTTGTTATTTTTATTGTTATTGTTATTGTTCTAGTTTTTGTCAATGTTCTTGTTTTTGTTATTCTTATATTGTTCTTGTTCTTATTTTTGTTATTTTATATTGTTCTTGTTCTTGTATTTGTTATTATTCTTGTTATTTTTACTTTTAATGTCATTGTTTTTGTTATTGTTATTGTCATTATTTTTGTTATTGTTATAGTTTTTGTTCTTGTTATTATTATTATTATTATTATTATTATTATTATTATTATTATTATTATTATTATTGTTATTGTTATTTTGATTGTTATTGTTGTTGTTCTTTTTATTGTACTTTTAATGTTCTTATACTTGTTCATGTTCTTATTCCTGTTCTTGTTTTTTTGTTATTGTTCTTACTATTATTATTATTATTATTCTTGTTGTTGTTGTTGTTGTTGTTGTTATTATCGTTGTCATTGTCATTGTCATTGTGATTGTTTTTGTTATTATTATTATTATTATTATTATTATTATTATTATTATTATTATTATTATTATTATTATTATTATTATTATGTTGTTGTTGTTGTTGTTGTTGTTGTTCATCTTCCTCTTCTTTTTGTTCTTATTATTATATTATTAGATTATTTTTGTTGTTGTACTTGTTCTTGTTATTATATTTGTTGATGTTGTTGTTATTGTCCTTGTACTTATTATTGTTATTCTTATTGTTCTCATTACTGTTCTTGTTCTTATTCTTGTTATATTGTTCTTGGTCTTGTTGTTGTTATTGTACTTGTTTTTGTTCTTACAGTTCTTGTTATTGTATTTGTTCTTGTTCTTGTTCTAGTTATTTTTATTGTTATTGTTTTGTTGTTCACTTGTTATCGTTATATTGTTCTTGTTCTAGCAGTTCATGTTGTTGTTCTTGTATTTGTTCTTGCTCTTGTTATTATTCTTGTTGTAGTTCATGTTCTTGTGATCGTTATATTGTTCTTGTTCTTGTTCTTGTTCTTATTATTAAACTAGTTCTTGTTCTTACAGTTCTTGTTTTTGTATTTGTTCTTTTTCTAGTTCTTTTTGTTATTATTCTTGTTGTTGTTCTATTTCTTGTTCTTCTAATCGTTATAGTATTATTGAACTAGTTCTTGTTCTTGTTCTTATTCTTATTTTATTATTCTCGTTGTTGTTGTTGTTGTTCTTGTTTTATTATTATTATTATTGTTGTTGTTCTTGTAACTGTTACATTGTTATTATACTAGTTGCTGTTCATGTTCTTTTATTGTATTAGTTATTGTTTTTGAAGTTCTTATTTTTGTTTTTGTTCTTATTGTTGTTGTTGCTCTTGTTTTGTTTTTGTTTATGTTCTTGTTCATGTTCTTGTTATTATTGTTGTCATTGTCATTTTTTATTGTTATTGTTATTGTTATTGTTATTGTTAATGTTAATGTTCTTATTTTTCTTGTCTTTGTTCTTGTATTTGTTTTTGTTCTTGTTATTTTTGTTATTTTTTCTCTCGTTATGGTAATATTGTTGTTGTTATTGTACTAGTTCTTGTTCTTGTTGTTCTAGTTCTTTTACTATTTCTTATTATTGTTATTGTTATTGTTCTTGTTCTTGTTGTTGTTCATGTTCTTGTTGTTGTTCATGTTCTTGCTCTGATAAAATTTTGAGAACTTTAACAAACATTTTTTTAGATTGATAGAATTTTAACTTTTAATAAGATATTACATAAATTTGATATTCACTAAAACATAAATTAATAATTAAATCTTGACATTATGGACAAATGTCTCATATAGTGTGCTATACTTACAAAATTTATCATACATTATGAAGTAGTCTAGATATAAAAGAGATTCTAATAATCAAACTAATCAGTTAATATGATTAAAAAAAGAATTTGATTCATCTTATTTGCGTCTGAAACTCGCAACTTCATTATCCGTAAAACATTGTATTCGAACTAAAACAACCTGACACAAGCATCAAACTCATACTCAAATTGGTTATAAACCTGATAAAGTCCGAACCGAATTATTCGAGTGACATAAGTGTTCAAATCCATAGTTATACAGAACTTGAAATAATTTGATTCTGATGTTTATTTGAATATGAAATGATAAAAAAATACTTTATCTGATCCAATGATGATCCGACCCGCTCGAATTACCAGATCTATTCATAGTTCCAATAATTTTGAGTCTTTCCTTATTTTTGTCTGAATCAATACAGTTACGTTTCTAGAAACTGATCGACAATCTAAGAATTTGCTGACAATACTCGAGAAATTTAATTTGATTGTCGCATTTAATTGGAATTGATTCAGAATTGTAGTATCCATCAATAGATACACTGTCAAATTCGTATCTTTCCTTGATAATTAACTTCCGTATATACTCCAATTATATAAGAATAATTTATCCATACTATCAAGCTAGCTATCTGACATAATGCTAAATAAAGCTACAAAAGAAACTGACTGTGACAACACAAGAATACATAATCAGAATTGAAAGATTGTTTCTATGATGCAAACCACATTCATGAAACAGTATAACATGTTTCTGCATGTTTGTTCTGCATATACAGACAATTCCCTGGATTTATACTTCTTATAGAAAACAGAAATTTGTGATTGAAGGAATAAATGAGTCTGACTCTTCAACTATTAATTTGTTTGGTGGCATCTTTTCATGGCTCGACCTTGTCTCTGATTGCGGTGTTCAGGATCAACCCTAACAAGTCAAGTGATTGTAATAGAAAATTTTAGTTTACAATTGTTGATTTACATGTTTAATAAGAAGGAAATATCTTCTTGAGAAAAATGCTTTGCTCAAAATTACGAAAAAGAACAAAACTTCAACATTATGCTTTCGTGGAATTGTGTGGGGATAGGGGGAGGGTCTTACACTGGTTCCGGAAGCAACGTGCATATCAGCTTTAAAAGTACAGGAACAAAGATGATCACTGCAGAAAACACTATCCATGATTCCATATAGATGATAGATCAGCTCAAAAGTTTAATAGATTGCAAAGCTCTAAATTTGATTCTTACTTTGTTTTGTGGAGAATTGTAACAAATATTTGTAGAGCTTCCCCTTCATTCTTGACACGTCTTTAATCACGGCTTATGGTAGGCAGCCGTAGGAATGAATCCAAAACCAGTAGCTTTGTCGCATTAAAACACGCTTATTTTGAATGATACATAACATACAATACAAAAATCTGCGAGTTAAAATACCTGACAATTGATAAGAATCTGCAGAATTCTAAAAAAACAAAATGCAACTGTACCAAGACACAATTAAAAATTCCACTTTAGTTCAAAATCCACCAAAAAAAAGAGAGAGAAAACAATAACAAATCCAAACAAGAGAAAGGAGATCACAAACTACTGAGTTAACAAAGCAGAAATATAAATTGACCCTCTAAATGTTAAATGATCTATACTGAGTCCACTGACCTACAACCTACATAAACAAATCATTAACATCCATACAAACAATAGAAAATTATGTTTCATCAAGAACATATCATAAGCCACAACAAAAAGTTTAACTTGCTAAAGTGAAAACTATACAAGTGAAAAAAAGAAAGAAGGAAAAAAGAAAAACAGAAACAACAGAAGAGAGACCAAAATAGCATCATTCATGAACAAAGTTCCTTGCAACCGAAGAATAGTAATGAGACTCGAGCTCCTTGAGGCTGGCGGCTGCCTCCTCTCCAATTCTTTGTAGAAGCTTATCTGTAGCCTCTGCTTCCTTGTCGAACGCCTCGATGCGACATTCCACATTCTCATTCAGAGATGCAAATCCAGAAAAGATTGCCGTCTGCTTTAGATCGGACACCAGTTTAAGCAGTGAATCAGCTGATTGTACCTATTATCAAGAAAATCACAATTCTAGATATGACATGCCTTGCAGATCTTTAGAGCAATTTCATTATGTCTTTTCCTGCTGCATTTAAATTTACACAAGGCAATTTTATCGAAGTGTTTTCACTAAATGTAAAGTCAGGAACTAGGTATGAAGGAAACTCAGAAACTTCTCATGTTTTTTTTTACCGAACCTAATATTTTGGTGTAATAAAAAATAACACTCATCATTTATCATGATACAAGTAACAAGTTATTACTAATTGGACTGTAAGATGAAGATGTTATAAACATGGTTGTTATGAGCAAATTGCATAAGGTTGCCCAAGAAATTTCATAATTTGAAAGAACCTTTTCACAGGTCCTTAAACATTTAGTAAAGGAAATAATCTAAATCTTCCTGCTTTAACCCCAGTAAACAATAAATACATTTTTTTATTTGCTGCATGATTATTATTATTATTATTATTATTATTATTATTATTATTACTATTATTCTTTTGTCAAACTTGAATAATGCATACATTAATACATACCAATTTTGTTGCACGTATATCCATTAAAAAACCTTCTTGCGAGTTGCGAACTGGTGGGTCATTAACCTACACAAATCAAGTAAATTAAATTAATACAGGTAAAAAGTACAAAGAAACAAGAAGAATCAGCTGCAGAATGGTTTTGAATATGTATATATATATATATATGTATATATCAGTACAAGCAAGCACATACTGGCTTAGCATGGCCTGATCTCAGTGACAGTTTTCATACAATTCAATATCAAGATTATTCAATGAATCGCTATTCAACCAGAAGATAACACACCAGTACCACATCAAGCCTGTTCTGGCAAAAGGCCCATATCTTCTCTCACTTGGTCACTTGCCAAATTCAAATCAGCACAAGAAACTACCAGTACAAGTGATCAGAACACTACAATCTGAGCAATCCAGATAAACTAAAAGCAGAGAGACAGAAACAAGTGCGAAATGAGTGAAGGATTTAGAAGGCAAGAAAGAACCCTAGAGACGCTGACGAGGAGAGAGAAACTGTCGACGATGTTAGAGATGTCGTTGTCCAGTCGCTGAATAAGAGATCTCTGCTTCTGCGCCGCCGCCGCAGCCGAGTTCGCCGTTGGACCGCTTCCGGCGCCGCCTCCTGCGCCGCTCGGAGCTCCCGCTTTGTTCATCGATTCAAAGTAGACTCGAGAAAAATAGCAAAGAGATCTAAAACTAAACCAAAGGAACGAGATAAATTATTGATGGATCCATTTTGGGCCTCCGAATGCTCAAAATTGGATCCAATATTTGATCATTTTTTCGTTGTATGTAATTTAACTATTATTCTTTTTTGGGCCTAGAAAATTATTTATGGGCCTGATAGGATTCTGCTTTTTTTTTTCTTCACATTTTCTCTCCACTTGTAAAGTAGGTGGCTTAATTACAGAGTGCTGAGAGTTAGATTGCTGTTATTGTCAAATTACTGTGAATGATACAATTAGATCTAATTGTTTATTTCATGTCAAGTTGCAAATTACATCATTTCTTCTGTAAATCAGACTGGGTTAAAGATTATAGTATAAATGGCCGGCGGCTTTTCTAGCTACGAGTAGTTATATATATATCATATATTCATATTAATATATGCATATGTAATATCACCATATGTCATTAAAAGGAGCTTTCGTGTATGTGTAAATTCTTAGATCTGCATGCTTCCATTATCTAGACAAAAGCAACATGTCCATATTTTAAGCAACATGTCGATATTCTAGTGCACGGTAACCTAATTGTAATTATTAAATGTATTGTTGCAAGTTATCGACTTTTATCCCTCAAAAAGCACTAGATCTGCAATTGCATCAGGCTCATGCATGCTGGATCTTTGATCAATGCAAACCAAAAAGGTGCTCATGATGTGATTTTTTTTTTCATTTATGCCTATGCATGCAGATGCAGTTTTAGTTTACAAATAACACAGTGCATGCTGGATCTTTGATCAATGAATTTTTGACTTCATATCTGCTGTTATTCTTGGAGAAAAACAGGATCCTGTTTTTCCGATCCGACAGTTCGTTTCGATCTTGCAGATAAATTTTATAATGATACCGACAATTCGTTTTTCCTATCCGACAGTTCGTATTCGATCTCGCAGATAAATTTTATAATGACCCCGTGCTGCCATGCATCACATCAACGCCGTCCGTTTTAATCGGACGATCAATATTAGAATAACAAAAAAAAATATTAAAATAACAAAGTCCTATTTTTCTTCAAAAATAACAGCAGATACGAACTCTAAAATTTTCTCATTTATGCCCATGTGCATTTTTTCTATTATAAAAACTATGTGACAGTCCCTCTACCAAGTACGTGAAATTAATATTGACCCCACCAGTAAAGCAGTGGGCCCATTATAATCACAATATATCATTACGAAACATTCTCCGCAATGTGAATTCCAGTGCTGAGAAATGGTGATTTTACTGTAACGATACAGTGTTTTTACTGTTTATTTGCTTTTTTTTTGTTAAAAAAAATATATATAGCGGCCGAATTATTTTTTTATACAAAAAAAACATATATAGTGACGGAGACATGTGTCTCCGTTAGTGCATGTAAAAGAGCATGACCTGTGACGACTTCTAACATGGAGTACACTTCAGATATTTAATTTATGCATGACTTAGTACAATAAAATAAAATGGTTTATTAACTCAAAACTTATTAGGTTATTAACGTATTTGTCCAGAAACTTTAGTGGATAACCCAATATATACAGTTACTCAAAGAAAGTTTTGTCTACGCATGTGCGCTTTACTGGCAAAAAAGAAAAAAAAGAAAGAAAGAAATAAAATAGTTCAGTTTAATTGATTATTGAGATTTTAAACGTACGGCTGAATGCAACTCAGCAGTATATTAATCTAGAAAATGTTTGAAATGGTTTGCTCAATGACACAAATAACAACCGAGGTGACTTAGTTGAAGACAGTCTATGAATCTAGGGGTGAATATTCTCCGGAATATTTCTAATGTTGTAGTAATAATTTAATGGTTCACACAACTTTAAGATTTGTGCACACGAATTTCAATGTTACGTGAATCATTGAATTATTACTCCATCATTAGAAATATTTCAAAAGAAGTGAATTCATGAAATCTAGTCATAATCACATTCTTGTTGGATTTTTTATATAAATATTCTAATCTATTTAGCAATTAAGCAACTAAATGCAATTAAAACTCCGTATATTAATCTCATGAAGTATTTTCTTCTAACATGGTATCTTTGGGGAAACCATATTTTGCATCTTTCTTCGACCTAGTTGGCTAGAATTCCATATTTTAAACAGAATTGATTGATACTTATTCATTGAAATCCTGTTGTTGATGATATATAATGGATAATAGAACTACAATTACTATGTGGTACGAATACGAATACAGATGTGGATATCATTTTGAACATAATTAGGATGCGGCTATACATTATTCCCAAAAAAATTCAAGAACACATTCGTTAAATATAGAAACAAATTAGGATGCGGCTATATATTAATACAAAATATAGAAATCTAATAACAAAAATACTATATATAAATATTGTTTCTGTTAAATATAGAAACAAATTATACATTTAATTGTTTGAATATTTCAATTTATTATGAAATTTAAATTGTAGTTTTATTCCAATAAAATATAAATGTAGAGAAAAGATTGTAATGTTTAAGAAAACCCAAACAAGAAAAACAAAATTAAGGATAAGGTCCAAACAGACGTGAGGGCTATTGGACAATTTATGAAGGTTTTAGGAAGTCAATGGTGATTTTATATTACAAAATTATTTTCGTTGGACTATTACTGATATAAAAATTAAATAGATTCTTCAATTATTAATGATAATCAACGATTATAATTAAGTATGTTTAAATTTTTTGTTTACAGAGCAGACTCACTCTTCACTACTACAGAAAATCTCTATTATATCGGCCTTCTAAGAGCTATTATAGAGGGTATGGAGCCGGTATAATAGAGAGGGACTGCTACATGTATAATAGCGGATCCTTGAAAAGAACCGCTTTAATAAGAAGCCGCTATAATAGGTTCAGAGGAAATTGCAGAAATGCCATTCTGAATCTATTATAGCGGCATTAGTAGGTGTCCGCTGTAATAGGAAGATGTAATAGGTCATTTCTGTGGTAGTGCTCGTTTCTCTTAATATTACAGTACAAATTTTACATTTTAGTGACGCAATTATTACTTGCGTTCTTAATCTTCTGTGAAACTTTTAGGAGACAATTGATCTTATATGTTTAATCTTCATGATAGATTCCACAATACGAAAATTGAGTCATGAAAATGAAATCGAAATTCAATCAAAACTAGCGATATCGATATCGATATCAAAATTTAGGTGTTATTTGGTACTCTACCAAATACTATTTCAAAATATATCAAACTTACAATAATCCATATTTAATATTTTTTGTTGGAATAACAAATGCTGCTTAAGTTATATTAAATTTGAAGGACATATATTTTACATATTTAAGAATATGTCTACAAGTTTTTTTTCTCCAAATTTATTTGAAAATCAAGTGTCAAGATCATTGTTAAGATAATTATTGTCAGGTCTTGCTCTTAATTATATTTTTTGTATAATGTTGGGGTTTAAGACATTGGTTGATGAGGTATTACAAAATGTATTAGCTTTAAACAAGGCGGAGCTAGAAAATCAATATAAGAGGAGCTGAAATAAAATTTGTATAATTAGTTTTATAAGAGAGACTAATTAGTATAAGCTGAAGAACAACTTCATCATACAAGTACCAGAAGGGGTTGGGGTACCTGAGATTATAGGAGGTTTGCAACTCTCTCACTCAATTGTTGGCCATTGGTCAATCAAATGTATTGATGAATCTGAGTTCTTGATTTGAGATGATTTGAGATGGACAAGAGTTAAGGTAGACTTAGGAGACAAATACATGATACCTCCTTACCTATTCTTTAAGGTTACCAAACCGGAAAAAGAGAGATTGTAAAAATAGTAATTGAGGTCGAGGATATCCGATCTCTTCCAATCATGAACTGGAAGCCTCATGAAGTTGTTGATGCCATAGATGTAATAAATTGAAGTTAGATGAAGTGAAGGGCAGAGCCCAAATTGCTAAATATGGAGGTAGCTAAGTCTCTTCTATCAAAGTCATATCAAAACTTTTCAATAATCCAGTCTCCAAACATGTAGCCAAAACTTCATCCAAATCAATTCATGAACTACTTCCAAATCTAAACCTACCCACAAACCTTTTTCTAAACCACATAACAAAAGAAAGAAGGAAAAAAAACCCGACAAAGGTAAATATATAATGGAGGAAGAAGAAGAAATAGTGGATGAGGTTGATGTTGAGGTGGCTAGAGTTGAAAGCAAATTACTCAGACAATAACTAAAGAAGATTAAGACTCTACTCCATCATAAAAAAGAAGAAGCAAAGTTCCATGAAGGACCAGGCGGTACAATCTCAACTCAGAACTAGAAATGCATTCAACTCGCTAGCACCTCAAGGACGTGGAATTGAAATAACTTTCAACATGCAAGGCGAAGTTATGCAACGAACGGTAAATTCATTTACTTTTTTCTTCAATTTTGCATTTAAAAAATGTAAATTACTAACTCAATTGTATTATCAGGTGCTTCGTAACCTAACTCTTGTTAGAGAAGCGATTTGTGTGATTGCACAAAGTGCCAACAATGTCTTCAAGACATTCGCGAGAAAAGTTCTTCGAACTTGTCGCGGAAACATCAAAGATGTTGACCAAAGAGTCGTCTTCCGCAATTTGATATTGGAGCATGGCTTGAGGGATGAGGACTTGGAGCCATTGATGGCAGAGGGGTTGCGCGTCCAACCAGAGCATTACGATTGGTTGGGTCAATTGGTTTGTGGCGAGCAAGCGAGTCAAATGCCCGAGACACCACTATTTCACCCTACATACTCACATCTATAACAGGGTGGCGTACGGGAAACCGGCCAAGGATCTGGAGCCACCCAACCGAAAGAAAACATGGAGCGTACCGTCGAGGATGAGGTAGAGCGTGCCGCCGAGTACGTGTTTGGCTCTTCGAGCCAAACAAGCAACCGTGATGATGAGGACGATGACATCATTCCATTACGGCGCACTACTAGGACAGCTCGAGCGCCTTCCGCTTATGATACACGTGGTCGCGGTCGCGGTCGTAGTCATCGCGGTAGGGGAGGTTGATGTTAGTTTGAGAAGGACTTTTGTAATGGAAAACTTGATGTCATAACTTATATGTATGTTTTATTTTGAGACTAGTTGAAACCTTGTTGTGTTTGATAATTTTAATTTCATTTAATTAGCTCGATGTTTGTTTGATGTTAGTTTGAGAATGTGTTTTTTGAGAAAACTTGTTTGATGTTCTTTTAATGTATTTTGGTAAATGGAAATGAAAAAAATAACATTATTTGTAAGTCAGCCAATATAGGGGCGCAACTATTACTTGCACCCCTAGTTATTTGTGACACTGCCATGTGGGCCTCTCTGGGACTTTTCAGGGGCGCAACTATTACTTGCGCCCCTATGGTCATTTGGAAACTGGTTGCTCTCTGGATGCTCTAGCATTTCTGTAAATAAAAAAAGATGGTCGGCAGGGGGTTCGAACTCATGCCCTCACTCAAACCCAACGCCTCTAACCAAACCCTCCTGCCACTAGACCATTTGTACTTCTCGGAAAGTTTACAACATGTTTATTATTAATAGGTTATAAGCTTTTGAACTTCTATAATAAAAAGCACTTTAATATGGATCTTCAAATAACATTTACAATTTATGTTTAATATTTAAAATTTATGTTTAATAATTATAATAATATATTCATTATTAAATTTATTATAAATATGTCAAGTTTATGTTCAATATTTAAAGTTTATGTTTAATAACAAATATATTACAAATTAGCACAGTAATAACTATATTTAATATATTATTACTTCTATTTATACTAATTATATATATTTACTATTTTTAAGAACTATTTATTAAAAATTTAATATATTAATACTATTTATTAATATATTTAATGTTATATATTTATTAATACTAGTCATTTGTATATTAATAAATACAAATAAGTTTTATATTACTACTATTTATTAATAAATTTTAAATTATATATTTATTATTATGAACTCAGCAAAAAATCTATTTTAATGCTATTAATACTAATTAGTAGTAATTATTAAAATGTATGTAAATGCTATAAACTTAGCAAACAAATTGTACATCATGATTTAGGGGCGCAACTATTACTTACGCCCCTAAGAGGCAGGACCCACATCTGAAAAAATAGATGCAGAATGCCTTGAATTCAGCAAAAAAATGGAATCTATTCAGGAGCGCAACTATTAGTTGCGTCCTTGACCCTCTGTGCAATTTTTAGAATGTCATTGGCCCTAACTATTGAAATTTTTGGGTCATTTGTCCTCTAGTAAAATTTTCCTGTAATGGTATGGTGCTTTAATTGTACTCCTCTCCAGTTCTAGAAAGAAGATTAAGCAAGTATTCCTCTCCAATCCGCGTGATTGCTTGTCAAAACTGGTAACATAAATCATTTTTATAAAAAATGAAGTGAAAAAACAAATTCTAATTATTTTAATATATAATGTGACTTTTTGTTAATTGTAGTTGTTAATTTATGTGTTTTTAATGTGACATTTTATCGCCGCACTCGTATCCGCGATTTTCTAAAATTTTCGTGTCTCCGCATCGTATCGGATACGATACCCGCACCTACACTCATGCTACACAGATTTGAACTAAAGTGCTTTTTTACAAGAGAGAAATATAACAGATAGTGTTATAGTAGCACATGAGATTATGGATTCGGTTCATAAATCTACAGAGCAAGGTTTACTTCTTAAAATTAACTTGAAAAAAACTATTGATAATTTTAATGGGAATATCTATTTAAAACTCTAAAGGATAAATGGTTTCAGTTTCATGAACAATGGATAAATTGAATAAAATAAACTCTCATAAAAGACCATAGTGCTATTATACTAAATGGACAACCAGGGAGATATTTTAACTTCCTACTTATTCATACTTGCTGTAGACATATTAACAAAAAAAAAAAAATTAGGAATGGAGAAAAAAATATTTGCAGGGCTTAGGACTTGAACTATTATATGAGAAAAAGATAATGCATTTGCAATATGCAGATGATTGACTAATATTTCTATAAGCTAATAGTACTATGGTTAAAAATATTAAATGGTAACTAAGAGTTTTTGAATGTCTATCATGATAGATAATTAACTATTTCAAGACTGAGTTAATTCCTTTAAATATTGATACACATTTGTGTAATTATTTTGCCTCTATGTTAGATTGTACAATTGGAAAGCTGTCCATTAAATATTTGGGTTGATCTTTACACTGGAAAAAACTAAGTAAAGATGAATGGTTATTAATTGACCAAATTAAATAGAAATACCAACATGGAAAGAAAAAAAATATTATCTTTAGGTGGTAGGCTTATTTTAGTTAACTATATATTATTTGCTCTTCCATTATATTACTTCAATATATATAATAACTAAATGAGTTTGAAAATATATATAAAATAAGAAGGAATTTTCTATGATCAGGAGTAGTCTGTAACATTAAAAAGAAAAAAAAATTAGTAGTTGGGAAAAAAGTAGAAGAAAATAATTTGGAGGTTAGGAAATATTAAACCTGTTACAAATGAATTATGCATTTATATGCAAATGGTCTTGGTTCTTTAAGATTAAATATAAAAATCACTGACAAAGCATCACCATTTTGGATAGGAGTCAATCAATTGTATAAATTGATTCAAATTAACAACAAAAGAATAATTGAAAATGGCTCGTCAATAAATTTTTGAATGATGTACGGCGGCATAATTGTGCACTTAAAAAAATTCAATTCCCATTAACATTTCTTAAAGTAAAAAATGACCAGATAACACTAGAACAAGTTTGAAATAATGGACAAATTAAATTACAGTTAACCAAGGGAGCTTGTGTTGCAATGAGACAACAAAAAGAAGAATTGATATATATTTTAATAATGAACAAGATTCTTCAATATGAAAATTAGAAGCTTCAGGTGTTATATTCAGTTCATTCTATGTATATTCTTTTTTTTAAATTTTGGAGGAGTGGGAATTAATATTAAATATACAGTGTGGAATCTAACAATTTCTTTAAAGTTCAGATTTGTTCACTTAGTTCTTAATAATAGAGTGTTAACTATATATAATTAGTTGCAAAAGACAATAGCAGTTGAAGGTACTTGCCCATTATGTGGTGCTAGTGAAGAATCAATACAACATTGGTTCTTACAATGTTCAATTAGTAGAGAATTTTGATTAGGAATAAAATATGACTACTTAGGAGGTTTGATACATAATATATCAACAATAGATGATCTATGAACAGGGGTGTCAATCGTTAAAAACGGAACGGAACTGAGGTGTTCCATTTCCGTTCCGTTTCACTCACGGAACACAAAAAATTCTTCTGTTTTCGTTCCGTTTCGGACGGAACGTTTATTTCAGCGGAATTTGCATTGAAACGGAACGGATTTCACTTCCGTTTCCGTTCCGTTTTGTTCTTTGAAACGAAACAAAAAAACCGTTCCATTTCCGTTCAGTTTTAGACGGAACGGAACGGAAACGTCCGAAACGAAAGGATATTGACAGCCCTATCTATGAACATGAAGTATACAATAAAGCACAACTGATCTGCAGCATTGGGGCCGGTACACTTCTTTATAGGGGCGGAGCCACCTTGCATCAGGGGGGTGCAGCTGAACCCCCCTGGAAATTTTTTTTCAAAAATGATCATATATTTGTAAAAAATATTTCAAAAATGACCATATATTTGAATTTTTTTTTGCATAAATGACCATGTAAAATAATTTTTTTCTAAGAATAACCATTATTTCGAACCCCGGAAAATACCGTAAATCTTGAACCCCCCTGGCGAGAATCCTGGATCCGCCCCTGCTTCTTTATGCATTTTTATGAAAAACTTGGATCGAGAGAAATGAAATAATATTCCAATCAAAGAAAATTAAAAGTTCTAAATACAAACTAATCTATGATTCTGCATCTATATTTATAGTATGATGAACAACAAGAGATTTCAGATGTGATATGCTCTCTGAACAAATATAAGTTTAGTTTAATCATCTGTCAAGCAATTTTTTAGCTATTAAGTCAATTAGTTTTGAGGGTTTGCAGCACTATCCACTGATTTGAGATGTTATCAGAGATTTCAAATCTGAGCCAGAATATTAATAGTAGGAATAGTAGCAAATCTTAGCAGACTAAAAACTTCGTCATATTTCTTTTTTTGTTGTTGTTATATGGTACAGATCTTATGTACCGAAGATTATCTAAATTACTTCCGTAGTATATAATGAAGGCCGGTACTTCGTCTTGAGTTATTTTTGTCAAAAAAAAAAAAAAAATTCACGTACTCGACGTGATATGAATATATATATATAAAGATAGACTATAATGCTTCATAAAGCATCAAACTTCTAATGTTCCACACTCTAACCTTTCTATATATATATATATATATATATGAAACCGTATCCAAATAAATATCCACATAATCTCCCCAATACATGGGTAATATTTTGTTGATAAATTATTTATGCCGACAGTAGTCGAATTGGGTACGTAGTTGATGAGTGTCTCAATCGCCGCGTTAAACCAGATGCAATTCAAATAAAATCTTGAAAGACACGAACTTACCTCACGGGATTAGCTAACCATGATTAGTCAATTGACAAGATGGCTATAATTAATTAAGTAATATAAGTTAATTAATAATCTAAAAAGCCATGGACATTCTAGAGTCTAAATCTAATTAAGAGATTAAAACGACTAGGTTTAGTTGCTACTCTCAGAGTCAGTGGGAAATTAAATAATGGCTAGAGAATCACTTCAATGACTTTATGTAAAATGCACCCAATCTCTAGTTCTCATTGTTTATGGAGTAGGTAATGTCACTTGGAAAGCAATGACACAATTAATAATTGATACTTTAAATTGTTCTTGCCCACATTGCTTGGATTGTTAACTAGTTTCAAGAATTATTCTCAAGCAAACATCATCTCAATTATCAACCCATCTTTATTCTTCTTAATTTAATGTATACCCTTAAACATCACCACTTAATTTGGTACATATGTTTAATTATCTCAACATTTTATTATTTTCATTATTTTTCCTTTGAACAAAATTGAATGTTGCTCCCTTCAATTCTCAAAGTTAATAAACTAGAATTGTCAGTTCTGATATGCCAACATATGTTTTAGGTCATGTATTTCATTTGCATCGCTTAAAAAAATGAAACCGTAAACACGCAGTTCCAACCTGCATATATAGAGCTTACAAATGCAGGTGATACCTGAGAGTTTACACTGCATTGAATTTTCATCTAACTCGATATTAAATGCATCAATAATTGAGGGATTTTTAAACTCACGGAGAGGAGTTGCGTGTTCGAGCTTACACATGAAGATACCAACTACAAGCCTACAGAAATCAAATTTTTTATATCAACGCCTGCTCGTTTCTCTTTCTCTCTTAGTTTGTACCCACTTTCCTCTTTTCTTGTTCTTCGTCTCTGTCTCTTTTTTTCTTAACAAATTTCATTTTTCGTCTCTTCGTCTATTTTTTTCTGAGCATAATTTGTAGATCGACAACAATCTAAGGTATGTATTATTCAGATAATTATACAGAAATTTAAAAATGTTCTTTTTAGTAAATTTTGAGATTATTTATTTGTAGATAATGTCAACATTTGAGATTGTTGTGTCATATCTGACTGGCATCTTGCAATTCGAGTTGTTTTCGCAGTCCTTTGTATGGTTGAAACATGACGAATGACAAGCGGTCCATCGTTATTGCGCACAACACATTGCTAAAAATAGACTAGCTAAGTGTCACAATGCCATGGCTGTAAGCAAATTCAAGAAAGCTTGCAGGAAAAATAGCCCACGAAATTTCCAAAAATACCTGAAGCAAGTGCAAAGTTGATGCAAAGACAATAGAGAATACTTGAAAAGTGTTGGTAAGGATGATGAGACAAACCAGAATGAGGTATGAAGGCATGATATGTGGTCCATGTGTCGTGATAAAGGACATAGATGAGGAGTAATGACAAGTAACGGTTCACAATCACTTCACAACGTGTTTAAAGAAGCTCGTGATAAACCAGTATGTGCACTAGTAATTGCAACATACTACAAACTTCTAGAGTGGTTGAACAAAAGAAGTTGTTGGCTAGAGAATTGGCAAATCATTATCAAATATTTTTCAATAAAGTCTCTAACATACTTGAAAGAATGGCAGAAAAGGCCGGTGGACATGAGATGCAAGTAGTTGATGTAGATGAAGGTCTGTACGAGGTGATTGGCAAAAATGAACGTGTCACCAAGGAAGGGACACATAACCAAATTTATGATGTTGTGGTCAATCATGGTGAACAACCCAGTTGTAAGTGCCGCAAGCCACAAAATACACGCATTGCATGTTCTCACGTGCTAGTAGTGTGTGCTTATCGAAATTTTGATCCAAATGAGTTCACCCATCAATTGTAAAGTGTGGCTACATTGAAGAGCACATGAGATGGTCGTTTTAAGATTTTTGGCAGACAAGAGGATTGACCACCTTACGAAGGTGACAGGATAATATCGGATCAAACATTGGTGAAAAGAGGCAGGAGAAAATCTAAGAGGTATAATATGACAATGGATGTCATGGAAGGAAGGCTTGGGTGAGGCACTGTGAAGTCTACAATATGATAAACCATAGCACAAGTCAATTAAAGTATTATCTACCTAGTGCTAAATGGATGAACCTATCATACAGCTGCCAAAATACATGCAACTCCAACATTTGTTGGAATCGAAATCGATAAAATTACAGGCTCGAGCGCGCTGGTGCATTCTCATAGGTTTTATAATATATCTACTTCACTGCATAAGGTGGCTTGGACTCCTCGCTAGGCTGCCCAAATGTCGCACAAGCAGTTTTAAAACTCGGTCGAGCAATATTAAACCACGTCCATGACCAATGTTGCAGTAACAATAAGACACCGCTTATAGATTTCTTACCAACGATGCTTGCGGTCGACAAATTCCTGTAAAGAAAAGAAAGCACGATCGCACCCCAGTTGGGCTTCTATGGACTGTCTAAAACCCGTAGAAATCTCAAGTAAATGATGTGAATACTATCTCCCAATACATACGGGAAAAGAACAGAGCCGAACATATCCATAACATAAGCCCGAGTGTACTGTGCAACATCCTCGGCTGTAGCAGTCTCATCTAATCTGTCAAAATGACAACGCAATAAATGCAAACTAATGTGAAACCCAGACGGTTCGCCTCAATTTCCTTTTAGTAACACATCGCTCATATCAGAGCCCAAGCATTCCTCAATCAATCCCATCAAATTATCGTCACTTGGTCTGATAACCAGTAATATGCAGACCTCACAAACAACTCACATCCTACAGTGTTACCTTATGCTCCCCGATAGACACAAGAAAGGTGTGAGTTTCAGGATGCCAACGCTCGACAAGAGTAGAAATGAGTCTATGATCTATGTTACATTGTTCAATCTGGGTGACATGATGCAGGCCGAGGTTTCTCAAAGAAAAAATACACACCGTTCGTCAAACAGTATAACAAGCTTGTGTACCCGACAATCATGCACCTCCTCCGGCTACATTACATACAAATATATGGTATGATGAATCTAAATTATACCACAAACATAACATAATAAAATAAAATAATTTATGCTTACCTTGTCCGATATGAAATAAACCCTAGACATGCACCTAGCTCCTTGTAGAAGTGGATAAATTTGCATGCGATCAATTTCATTATCACCGTTGGGGTTTTCATAATTTGACATCTCTACAATAATAAATTAAGTGTATAGCTAATTATATAATTTTACCTAAAAACAAAAATATTTTACTCTATATTATTTATACACCATTCTATTTTACTAATTATTTTTGTAACTAATTTATATAATTTTAAATTGACAATTTAAAAAATGAAAAATATAAAGCTAAAAATATGGCTAATTTATCTAATCTATATAATATATAACTACAAAGTCACTAATTTATCAAACATATCATTACAAATAAAAAATAAAAAATACCTGAAAAAATGTGGGGATCAAATTTGAATGGAGACAGTGGATCGAGATTGGTGTCAGACCTCACGTGATTTGTTGACTATTGATCTTAGGCGAGGCTTCTTCATTTTTTTTTCTACTGTCGGCGAAGTTGATTTGGTGTAGAGAGAAGAAAGAGTTTGGAGAAGAGAGATGTGGGAAGAGAAAACGACATATCCCAGTAAAATTGAGCTATACACGCAGGCCTTGACTGTGTGTTTAGCTTTTACTTTTTTTAAAAGTGTTGGAAAGAGAATCTTTGACGGGTATTAATTGCGCTTTCCTAAACACACATATTTTACCTGCATTTATAAGACCTAAACACGCATGTCTTATTTGCGTGTTTATAATTTTTTTTAAAAGAGAAATGATTTTTAATATCTAAACACGCAGGTGCCACCTGCGAGAATAGTAAATTTTGAATTCCTATCCACATTTATATATATATATATATATATTTAATTATATATATTATTTTTATTATTTAAAATTTTTTCGACATAGTTCCATTTGTTTTCATGAGTCACGACTCACGAGAACAGTTCACTCCATAAATGTTCATTTTAGGGGTCATTCAGTGTTCTATTTAACAGTTGGGTAATTTCGTTTAACAATTACAATTACAATCTTTTTTCAGAAAAAAGAAATTAATCATTACATATTCATAAAAAAAATCATAATATTATTTTTTTATGTGTTAAAAAAACTCCTTTTTTTTTGTTAAAAGAAACTCTTTTTGTTTTCCAAATTAAGATTAATAATCTTTTTATCCTTAATAAAATTTGGTCGTTCAATTTTCGTTCCAACTTGCTAGATTGTAAAATCATTGGACCAAGAATGTGTCAGACTTGATTTAAGCAAAATTACAAAATTATAAAATTCACTCCATCAATATTTTCAACCAATACATAATTTATTTGTTAAATATGGAAACAATAACCACAAGTCGAAGTATAAGAATTCTCATACTATGTGGGTTTGAATGATATACTACTATCTCTCAAGTTTTTATTGAGTTATAAGTTTTGCTATTTTTTTTATGAGATGTTCTAAGTGAACAGAAACAAGTGTTCATGTAGCAGTCAAATTTTAAAAGATATGTGTAAAGAATAGTGTAAGGAATCAGAGGGATTAGTCTATTTTTGTTATTGGGTTTAGATTTACGTATAAGACGTTGTGTTGATCAGTGGAGATATTTTGCTATTGTTTTGGACGTTAGATAGTATATGATATATGTAGAGATAGTGAACTTGAGTTGTTATATTTGTGTGGTTGAGTTTGTATGTTTCGATTTTGTTAAAAAAATGAAGTGAATGACGCTTTTCATTTATTTCAAAAAAAAATTAAAAAAATATTATAAATGTGTGTAGATGAGTTGATAGGAGAGGTGGATTTTCGTTTTTTGTGTGTGAGAAGAATAGGAGAGGTGGATCAAAAGCAGCACCTTTTTATCTTTGCGGGGTCTTCCAAAGCACTTGTTGCTAGAAAAAGAAAAAGAAAATAAAATAAAAGGGATATATGTAGATACTATATAGTGTCTAATTAAGTAGATGGTAATTAATTTAGTAATATTTGATATAATGGGGTGAGGTCATCTTGTATTAAGATAATATTTGAAAACCATGTCATGAATCATGATGAGCAAAATGATTATATGGGTTTAATTTTTCTTTAAGAGCACAACTTGGTAGGTCCCAATAGGGATATGGGAAATCTTAATGCAACCTATTCGGCGTTGCTACCAATTAATAAAATGAGGCATGAAGCATGATTAAGGTCTAGATGAAGTGCTTTGTCTTTGTGTTGCAATGTGGAGTGGAGACCACCACATGAGAAAGAAATTAATTACAATTGCTATTGTAATTGTATTGACCTATTTATGTATCTAATCTATAATCTATAATATAAGATAATGTTCCGTAGATATCACATGCATTTGATACCAACTATCGATATCGATTTTATTATGCATCTTATTTGAGTTATCATGCACATTATTTGAATTATTATGCATATTATACCATAACTATTTCAGTACAAAAAATAATATTTATATCTATCTCATTACAAAAAATAACATGCATAATAACTCAAATAATGTATACGATAACTCAATTAAAAGTACATAATAAAATCGGCATCAATAATTGATATCAAATATAATATCTACGCGTATCAGCTCCCATATATATATATATATATATATATATATATATATTAACTCATCAATTGAGGTTGCCTCCTTTTGGGTAGCCCCACAATTTTTTGGGATAGCGACCTTTTGCAAGATCAATCCTAATGCGCTCCCAACTTTGGCGTTAATTTAGTATCTAAAGGAAAAAAAGGAATAATTAATAGAAAAACGGAGGCTCGTTAATTTCTTTGAAAATGTATTCTTTTAGACCAAGAAGACTGTTATTCAACTTTGAAATATCAAAATAAAAAATCTCATTCAGATTATATATGAATATGAAATCTCATAAGACATAAAGAAAGATATACGAGATATTTAAGTGATTTCGTATTATTCGATCTTGATCTGTGGTGTTGATCTTGATGTATCTACTACTGTTCGAAGTGACTGAGAGTATCACTATCAAAATTTTCAATATTTTAATGATTAAATATGTTTTTTTGTATGATAAAATTACTTTCACGGAAAATAATTTTTTTTTCATGAATTTACCACATAACAGACTATGAATGAAACAAAATTATTCATTTCCACAGTACTCTTTGCTTCCACGGATATGATCTAACTTTCCAAATATTACTATTACATGCCTCCGCCATGAGTCTAGGCTTCCACAGAAAAACACTACCGACAAAAATACTCCAAAAATTTTAATGACAAAGTTCTCTCCAAAATTTCAACAAAATTTCTTCTGCTACTCTCTCCCTCCCTTCTCCAACACTAGCACAATAATACTGATTCATTTTCTTCCTTCTCTTTCTTTCCTCTCTACTTGCTCATGATCCCTTCTCTTTTTTCCCTCTCTACGTCATCCTCGACCTAGCCCTAGAAATGATGACAGAGCTTCGTCCGTCAAATCGAGTTTGGTCCCACCATCCTTTTCTTCTTCTTCTCTCTCTCTCGCTTGCTCAGAGGCTGTTGGCTCTCTCTTTCTGCTCCAGTCCATCTATCTAGCAGAGATTTGCATGCACTTGATAATATTAGAACTATGTTCAAAACTGAAAAAGTTTGTTTCTGTTAATGGAGATTTTTGATATTTTCATTTCTCAAATATTTTTCATAATGAGTGTTTAACTTCATATACAAATACTGGCTAACGATGTTTACATGTATGTGAGATCATCAAGTCTTAAAATTTTTAGTTCTTTAAGTGGTATTCTTGATAATGTTTGGTACCAACTTCAAATTTTGAATATTTTTTTTGTATTATGTAAAATTATATGCCAAATTTTGGATACATTTTATTTTATATTTTGTGCAGTTTACACTTGTAAATTTTGTTGCTACTTGATTGTAATTGGTATTATAAAAAATAAAAGTTGGATTGTGAGGATTCATTAGAGATGATATTATGAGAAATTTTGGTAGTGGAATTTTTTGGCCTTAAATTTTGTGACTAAATTCATTAGGATTGATATTATGACAAATAAAGTCTATTAGTGCAGCAATAATAAAATTTACTGACATTATACTGATTCTACTAACAAAAGTAATATATTTACTCACAAAAATAATGGTTCTATTGACATAAATAATATATTAACTGACATAAATAATAGCTTTATGACAAAAATAATGATTTCATATTTATTAAAAGTTGCACAAATAAATAACAATTATGTTGGTAATAGAATTATTTTCGTGATAACTTTTGAATCATTTTTGTGGTAACTTTTGAATTATTTCCGTGCAAATAACATGAAAATGTTTCATGCTAACTACAAAAAAAACTGGCGACCCCAGAAGCAAAATCATTTTCGTGTAGTTATTTCTGTGATCATTAGCTCCACACAAAAGGGTATTTCATGGTATTATATGGAAAATATGCTTTTGTGAGGATGATAGTTCTATATATCTGTTTTCGTGGTTATTTCACAGAAAATGCCTTTTCCGACCTTATTCTCACGACATAGTTTTTTTTTTTCTTTCCACGAAAATATTAAAATTCTGATAGTGTATCAAGTATATCTATCTTTGATGTACTCAAAAATTTTCCTTATCTTTTTCCAGTAGACTCAAAATTAATTCTTTATTTGGCACAAAGTTATCGATTCACATACTTAGACAATCAGGCATGCTGGTATTTAATTTCAGTATTAAAATATGAAGTAATCTCAAATATAGACAGATTATATTTTTTGTAAATGTTTAAAACAAGCTTGTTATTTGACTTTTGGTTTAGTGATAAAGACAATGTCTTAAGTGTCAAAGATCATATATTTGAAATTCAACAGACAAATCTTTCATGAATATTTAAAGTTGAGTGCTTTGACATCCATTTTTTTTATCTCAAAAAAGAAACTTACATTTGATACTGCGAACATAAGATATATATAAAAGTGGAAATTAAAAAATAGTGAGGCAAATTGGACTTGAATTGTTTAAAGGTTTAACACATATTGTAATTATTTCGTAGTGTATTATCGAATGACAGATTGGTTGAAAAAAAAAAAAAAAGAGACGCTTATTTAAAAATAATAATGAGCAGACACTATGGGAAAATTAATTAGGGAACACCTTTTTCTTGCAAAAACATATTTTTTTTAAAACTTTTTTGTATGATCGAGCATGCTTGAGGCATCAGTATTAACAAATACAACACAACTATAAGCATTTTTTTATATCTAATTATTCACATATTAAGAAAGATTATATATGTAATGGATATTCAACTATTATGCTACATCCAACTTTTACCAAACATCTATTTAAGAAATATTATTTTAAAAAAATAAAAATTTGAATTAATGTTATAATTATTTTTCCAGGATGCCATATCAAATTCTAGTCCATTAAACAAATATTTAACCATTCTTCTTGCAATTTAATTTTTTTAATGGTGGGCCTTAATGTCTTTTATGATGAATGATCGAGACGATTTTCATTGATTCAAATTTGGTACAAAGTTCCATCTACATAATTAAAACACAATACAATTTTATTTTTCAACTAAAAGTTTATTCAAATATATTATAAGTGTTGAATATACTCTAGAATAACCCAACTGCGATTGTTTGTCTCAATATTAATTTTTTTTTTCAGATCTAGAGGAAAAGCTGCTTTGTTACATATATATTATAGTCCATCTAGGGATTTGACAAAACCCGACCGGTCCGATTCGGCCCGGAAAACTCGAGGTCGTGACCCGGCTCGACCTGACTCGAGACCCAATCCCAGCGGATCCGTCCCAAAAAAATCGGAAGTCTAAGACGGGTTGCGGCCAATTTTTTTTGGAAAAACCCGCCACGGGATTGGACCGGCCCGGACCGTCCCGACACGTCTAACCCGTCTTAACCCACCAATAATCCGCCATTAACTCGTCTTTAATCCGGCAATAACCCGTATTTTTTATATTTTTAATATTTTCTTTTATTTTTTAACAAATTATTTGAGTTTTTATTTATTTTTAATAATAATTTTTTTAACGAAATCAGTGACATACACATACTTTGATTTTTGTATTTTTTTCATTTTAATTTGATTTTTTTTGGAATTTTTTCGAAATTTAAAAAAAAATGGCGACCCGACCTACCCGATCCGGACCCGCCTAAACTCCATCGGTTCGCCGATCCATGGGCATAAGACGAGTCACAACTAGCATATAAAAGTTCAACCCGTCGAAATCGGGCTCAGCCAACTCGTAGACCGTCCAATCCGTTAAAATGGACGGATTTGGCCCGACCCGACCCCGACCGGCCCATTGTTAAATCACTAAGTCCACCTCATGTTTCATGTTAATTAGTAAAAGAAAAATGTTTAATGACTTGGTTAAATTGTACAACAATCATCTGCATAGAGTTGTGACGAAGGGTCGGGTCGGGTCGGGCACGGGTCGACCTGCACAGGTTCAAGGGTCCGACGGGTCAGGGGTCCCCGGGTCTCAAGGGTCTCACGGGTCCAAAGTCTGAAAGGGCAACCCGACCCGTGATAGACCCCCACGGGTCTCATGGGCACGGGTCGGGTCGGGTCGGGGCAAGGGTCGGGTCGGGCACGAGTCACGGGTTTGTGGGGGGCGGGTCCGACCCGGCGGGATTTTCAATTTTTTTTTTTGAATTTTAAAGTTTGTAAATGGTAAATGCCTCTAAAAAATCCGGAAAAATCCCAAAAAATGAACGAAAATTCAGAAAAAAATTTGTAATATTTTAAAAATTATATTTTATAATTATATCATTTTTATTTATGATATTTCTTAAAATAAAAAATATTCATATAATGTTCAAAAAACTCTAAATTCTCAATAAATTCGAAAAAATGTTAAAAAAATAAAAAAAATGCACAAAAATTCAGAAAAAAATTTGTAATATTTTGAAAAATATATTTTATAATTATATCATTTTTATTTATGATATTTCTTAAAATAAAAATATTCATATAATGTTCAAAAAAACTCTAAATTCTCAATAAATTTGAAAAAATGTTAAAAAAAATGCACAAAAATTCAGAAATTTTTTTGTAATATTGTGAAAAATATAGTTTATAATTATATCATTTTTATTTATGATCTTTCTTAAAATAAAAAATATTCATATAATGTTCAAAAAAACCTCTAAATTCTCAATAAATTCGAAAAAATGTTAAAAAAAATAAAAAAATGCACAAAAATTCAGAAAAAATTTGTAATATTTTGAAAAATATATTTTATAATTATATCATTTTTAAAAGTTACTCTTCTCCTTTATTCCGGGCTTGGGACCGGCTATGTGAATAAGACAACATAGGCGGAGTTCTAACTTTTTTTTTTGTTAGTATCATTGGAAAAAATTATTGTAAAAAAGAAAAATATAATTACAATTACAATTAAAAACTTACTACATTGCACGCATGGATTCATTGTTCAGATACCACAATTCGTCGTCGTCAATGCACAATGGATCATCAGAATCGTCGCCGGCGACAGGACTTCTTGGCATAGTACTACTTTCTTGAGTTTCGACTTCTTGAAAATTAGGATCATGTTGATTATGCTCTTCGGCATCAATCCAATCTTTCAAGCACACAAGTTGCTCGAACCGTGTTGTACCCAATTTGGTGCGTTTGTCGGTCAAAATTCTACCAGCGGAACTGAAACATGACTCAGATGGTACAGTTGATACGGGCACTGCATAAACGTCGTGAGCCATCGCTGCCAAAACTGGATATTCGCCAGAATGTCGCTTCCACCAATCTAGGATGTCGATGTCATCGTCTTCAAAACTTCCCAAACAGTAACTCAACAGTTCGTTAGTGTTTAACATTTGAGGTTCATCCTCCCTTAGCTCGCTAAGCAAGCCTAAAGAACTGGTCCTTCTATTTGTGATTAAAAAAAGTTATTGAGTGTTAAAAAATTACCAAATAAATTGAGTCTTCAAATATTACTAAATATATTGCATTCATACCTTTGTGGTTGAGTTGGCGCAGAAGTCATCCTTGAGACATGTCGAGCATTGTAAATGTCGAACATCCCGTCGAATAAAGTAGTCACTTCGGCTTCCACCGTATGATATGGTAACTTCAGATTCTGGTTGTACTTCTGAATCAATCTTGTTGTGTACTTCTTTTTGAAGGCCAGATGCAGACAGTTCGCTATAATAGTGATAGGAGGTACTTCTTCCCAATACTTGAGAAACTTCTCTCTCATTGCCTCAACGATTGGAGTCAAATTATGGTCTAGCCCTTCTATATCTTCAAGCTGACGATAGACCTTAGAGAATTGGAAGAAAAAAAATATAAGAGAATAAGAGATGGATAAAGAAAGAGGATGATTGTTTCAAACATAAATATAGATTACGTACCTTGGTGATGCAATATAGATGGTGAAGTAACTCGTGTGCAGATGGTGTATATGAGCATGAAAGTTTGACGGTTGCTTTGAAAAAAACTTGTAGAAAGTTTGTCAATTTCTCCAATTGGTTCCATTCTCCCTCGTTCATCATCAGTTGTATCCCCTCGGTTGAGTTCCGCAACATTTCATTTATTGCGTTCTTGTATGGTAAACAATGATGGAACAATCTATACGTGGAGTTCCAACGGCTATCGACATCCCATGGAACTATCAAATTACTCAAGCCCAAGCGTGAACACAATGCATGAAAATTTTGTTTTCTAACATTATTTGAAAAAAATGTGATGAAGATCATCTTTGAATTTAAAAATTAAATTTTTAATACCTTCAGTTTTAATACCTGCTTTAACGGTGAGATTTAAAATATGACATGCACATTTTTGATGAAATAATTTCTCATTCATTATGGGATTTAATGCACTTAAAAAATAATCAATAGATTTCATATTGTTGCTAGCATTGTCAAAAGAAATTGAAAAAAAATCTTGTTTTCTAAATCTCTTTTTAAATTAAATTCATGCAAAACATTAATTATGGCTTGGTAAATAACGTGTGCATTGTGCGGAAAATCAAGATTACGGAAACATAAAACTCGTTTCTGTAAAATCCAATTGTCATCAATATAATGTGCAGTAATACAAAAATACCCTAAACCACCCTTACCTGCGGACCAACAGTCAGATGTGATGGATACATTATAGTTTGCATAACCAAAAATGGCTAACAATTCATTTTTCCGTTATAAATATTGTTTCTTGACTTCGGCCACTATTTTGCGGTGGTGAAATGGCTTGTACATTACTTGACCAGCGCCTTTTATTATTAATCTAGCAAAACTAGAACAACAACCCATACTAATTGGTTTTTCTTTATGGGCAATATACCTAGCAACTTCACTTAACATGCGCTTTTCATCATACTTGGCCAAGGTCCTCGTACCGTCAGGGTTAATAGTACTTTGGACTAACCGTTGGTCAGGTTGTTCTTGTGGTTCGTCGTCATTTTCTTCATGTCTTTCAACATGTTTTTTAAAAATTTTCATACCGCTAGACTTTTTGTAATAGAAAAAACCTTTACAATTTTTTATCTTGCACCTCAAAGTCAAAACAGTTCCGTCAGCATCATGAGTTGTTTCATAGAAATGCCACCATGGTGCATCATATTTAGGCGCGGTCGTTTTTCTCTTTTTTTTGCCTCGGATCCACTTCTACTTCTTGGATTTCTGGCGATGGATTTGATGATGGCTGCGACGATGGAGGAATACTTTCGTCGACAGATGATGGTGGAGGGACAATTTCAGCTTGAGTTTGAATCGTTGGTGGAGGGGCTTGAGTCGGTGGAACATTAACATCTTGTGCTAAATAAGGGTGTTGAGGATATAATGGGATGTTTGCATGTCGTGGAAGTGGATAAAATTGTGGTTGTGGTTGATAAAATTGTGGATGTGTTTGGGGGTTTATGTTTGCATATTGTGTTGGGGGATGGGGATTATCCTCACCGAATAGCTCAACACTCATCCTTCGTATTGTTTCTTCAACCGAAATGCTAGGATTTAGTTCTTGAGATGCCATATCTAAAATTGAAAAAAAAAGAAATAATATTGTAAAATGTGAGTTAGAAATAATAAAAAAACGTGAATTAAATGTGAATTAAAAATAGAAGAACAAAAATTGTATTGTCAAATTTTGTTCAAATAATACTCAAATAATATTGTCAAATTTTGTTCACATAATACTCAAAAATATGTCGATTTTTTTTATAAATTAATAAATTAATTTACAATTGAAAATAAAAAAAAATGTAACTTAGAAGTTATTAAAGAATAAAAATGTGAATTACAAATTGTATGTGAATTAAAATGTGAGTTAGAAATAATAAAATTTGATAAGAATCAAAATTGTTACGTAAAAAAATATAAATTCGAGAATTAAATGTAAATTGTAAGTTAAAATCTTAAACGTACCTTTGCACGGATGGTGGATGATGAGAGAATAAATATAAATTAACAATTTAAATATTTAAACCTAATTAATATATCTAAAAGTATTATTATAAACTTAGAAGTTATAACTTATATATTAAAATTATGAAAGTAAATTGAGAATTGAGTAGTGATTATTGAGAATTTGAAAGAAAGAATGAGAGGTAGATGTGTGAAATAAGTGAGAGTGGAGGGTGTTATTTATAGAGAGGTATGGTGAATTTGAAATTTGAAATTTGAAATTTTTTGAATTTTCTGAGAATATTTTCGAATTTTTTTGAATTTAGAAGTGACATAAAGCATTTCTATCATTTCAATCATTTCAATCACGGGTCCAGGGGGTCGGGTCCGGGGGTCAGGTTCAAGGGTCCAAGGGTCGGGCACGGGTCGGGTCAAGGGTCAGGCACGAGTCGGGTCAAGGGTCCGGCAGGTCGGGTCTAGCACGGGTCCAACGGTCAAGAGGGCGTCCCGTCCCACCCAAAACCCGTGGGTCCATTTTTCACGGGTCGGACACGGGTCAGGTCACGGGCGGGTCCGCCCCCGGGGACCTTATCACACCTCTACATCTGCATACCATACAAAGTAGGTATTGAATACTCTTGATGTTAATAAGGTTTAATTAATATTAATTAAGGTGATCAATGACTCAATGTTGTTCCAATTAGTGCGCAAGTTGGAGCACCACAAGAAGAAGAGGGATTTTTCAATGACACTACAAAAGTTGTATTAGACTATATATATAATAGAATATAAAGTAGCTTGTGTTGATTCTTTGCATGCAGGTGGTAAGATAGGAGAGAATCTTTTGTACTTTAAATTTCAAATATTAGGTGTGAACACGCACTAGTTGTCAAAAGCATTTCTGCCCCTTCAAAAAAAAAAAAAAAAAACTATTGAAGAAACAGCAGCGGTTCAGAATTTTTTTTTAACATTTTGATTTTTTTTTCAGAAAAGTCCAAAATCATGAATATTTTAAAAAAGAGTAAAATTACAAGTTTATTATTCAGATTTTTTTTCTAATTATATGATTAATTTTGATTTTTTTTTTCCAAAATGAATTAGCTGATCCACTCTGGACCTATGTAGCTCTGCTCCTGGAAGAAACAATATGGGTTAAAAAGCACTAGAAGTTCAAGGCAATAACTTTATTTTTTTCCAGAGAAAAACCAACAACTATATGAAATACTAATTTTTATAATTTCAATTTTTTTGAAAGGAAACCGTAGGATAATTTCAAATTTTAGTCAGATCTTCAAAACATATATATTTCCTCTTCATTTGCTCTCTCTCCTCCCCTCCAATTTACTTCATTTCTTAAACTGGATTATAGTTCAAGCACTGAACTAAAGGGCATGCATTATTCAATACAAAATTATAAAATCCGAGAATTTTTCTGGTCCCCATAAAACAACATGTATAATTATTTATAATTGATCCTGAAAATATTGTATATATAACTAACTAAAATTAGGCGACATCCAATTCATAAAGAATTCATATAATGATGGAAAAGCCCATGTGCTTTGCAACCCTAATCAAACCTAGAACAAACCCAAATTATAAATATAATATATATAGATTATATTATACTTGCTACTTAGCTTTCGGCCATGCAAGCTCACATGAGAATATTGTACCATTACTGTATAATAATATCACCAAGTGGTCCTGTTCTATGGTAGTACTGGATTAAGAGGACTTTGATGTTTTTCTAAGATGTTTTTGTAGATAAGAATAAAAAAAATTATCATTTTTATATGTATCTTGTATACAATTATGTGTAAATATAAATATGTAACGATTAAAATTTTTAATTGATACTTATGTATTTTTAGCAAGTTTTAAATAGTAATGATAAAACAACAATATAGTGACTTTAGAGTTTTTTTGAGCCATAAAGTAAGATATATTGAAAAATCCTATTTTAGAGGTTTTAATTTTGATGATATAACATATTTAACGGTCGTTAATGCGGATATGATATAGCGATTTTAGCGGCGATACAATGGTTTTAGTTGTGATATAATGGTTTTTGTTGTTTAATTATCATTTAAGTAAATCAAATTTTATATGTCATTTTTTATCTTTTTTTTATACTTCTGAACTACTAAAATACATATGAATTATTTAATATATTAATATTTAAAAATGTATTTTGTGATAAAAAATTACTATTATATCTTATTATTAAGCATTAAATTGTAATTTATGTTTTGTATCATTTGAAATATAAGTGATATGATATAAAATGTCAACATAATAATTTATTGATAAAACGCCAAAACGCTAAATCACCCTTCTACTATTAAATTACGCGAACTGCTATTTTAAACCTTAAATTTTCTTTGATAAATATTTGATTATAATTAAAAATAAATTTTTTTTCTTAAACAGACGAGACAGCACGAGGCAATCAAATAGAAAAGAGAAAGACACCAAAATTTACTCTTACTCAAATTCCCAAGAAAACGAGGAGAGGAAGTAGGTAAATAAGTAGACAGAGGTCTCTTAACCTCAATCAAGCAGATACATCATGTTGTAGTTTATTTAATTATGGCAATTAAATCGGTTCCTTTTCCTTGCATCATAATTGAATTTTGTTTTCCTTAGTTCGCTATAGTCATATATATAGAATGTCAGATATATTAATATATGGAAATGTATACCGTGTTCCCATCACTGCTCCAGTCAATACTCTAATAAAAGATGCCTCCTAAAGTCAAAACGCGGGGTCTATGTAGAATTCACGCGTCAGTGATAGTAGAAAAAATGAGAGGCATAATAGAAAACATTGTATCATTGTCCATTATATATGGAAATAGATCATAAGTCAGAATGTTAGAACTTCGAAAATTGACTCCACTTTCCTCTGCATTTATATGGAAATGGATATCACCATCGATCAATAGGGGTCTTATTATTATTTTTTTTTCCAGATGTTGTATTTGCCAAAAAAAAAAAAAAACGAATATCTTATATTATTACGAAATTTAGGCACTAATTTTATAAAATCATAATTTATTTAGCCGTGTTAACTGTTTATAAGGTAAGTATGTATGTTTGTTTGCAGAATTTAGAACCAAAACGCTAAGGAAATAATTTTGTGATCAAATTATACAAAAAGGGGTTTAAAGATACCAATAAAAATATTACTTTAGATGATTTTTTTGGAAACTGAGTATTTGACAAGCTCCTCGCCTACTCTTAATAAAAATATTCTTTTTGTTATAAAAAAAGTAATCATCTTAGCCTCTTCCAACAATATAGTGTTGTCACATGTGTAAATATATATATCCTGAATAGATTATTAAGAAAAGTGTGATTTTTTTTTGAAATAAGTAGGGATTTCCCCCTACCATTTCCTTTTGAAAAAAGAAGTAAAATACAGTATTCAAACAACTCATAACGACTATACATCACGACCTTCATGACTATGATTTATAACCCGTAAAGCTTATCCCTGAATCAACCTTTTATGTCCCCTATAACCTCGCACCAACACCAATATATACCTATCAATACCTCCTTATCTATAGGTATTGGTGCACCTATATCATCTATACTTCCAGATCATACTATCTCTTGTCAGAGGGACAAAGAGCTGATGTCGAGTGGAGGAAGGAGCAGTCTGGTATTAGCTGCATAGGTGGTCTGGAGTTAGCAAGGAATATTAAAGGGTTTAGGAACTTAATTCAATGATATTTTTGTTCTACATAATACTTTGTGTGATACTTATTATCTGGTATACTGTGGAGGTGTTCTGTATTTGCTTGCTGGAGAGCCGAGTTCATACACGGTGTCATAAAGCATGAGAGAAATAAGGAGGTTAGATAGTGAGGGGGCGCCGGTACCAAGAGATAGGGGGTACCGGTACCGGTGCCGTTGCAATTAAATTATATTTCTTCTGATGTACTTGGTCGTTGATACTTTGTAACTTCTTTTTTATAATGAAAGAGAAATGGTGAGCAAGGCTCACTTATTTCAAAAAAAAAAAAAAAAATACTATCTCTTGTAACTACGTACGCACCATTCCAACATCCAAAGGTTCAAAAGAATAACAAGAAACATCATAACATTGACACAATACACAACCTCGAAGTCAAAGCAAAATAAGCAAATAAATGGTCCTAAAGATCCTATCAATAGGAAAATGAAGCAATACGGATCATGCTTCACTAATCGATTCTCATATAAAAAATGCACCAGTCTCCCATCCTTCAAGTGCTTGATCTCCAACCAAGTCTCTAGAGCAGCTTTTCTCCATTCAAATCTTCAATTTACCCTTCAAGTATTCTCTCCACATACCTGATCGATAGATTTAGCATGTGTAAATCTTGATACAATATAATTGAAAGAAGGCCTGAGCTACAACAGCAAAAACACATCTATTACGCAAAAGCCAACAATTCCAAATCAAATACAATTAGTTACTATATATATATATATATATATATATATATATATATGGCAAGTAAATTCTTTTAAGATACATTTTAGTATAAACTTCACACATAATTTTCAAAATCTATTTAAAGTCAATTATGATTACATGACTCTTTTTTGCTAACAGTTAATGTTCACAAACGAACATTATTTATAAGGTACATGCAAAATGATCCATAAAAGATTTTAAATTGACGTACCAATAACTAAACTTGTTGACTTCTCCCAAATGAGGGTCAACTTTTACGGAAATTGTTGTGTACTTAAATGAAGGTGTACGAAGAAAAATAATGAGATATTATGTGCTAATAATGTCTAAAAAAAATATTTGAGGCTTAGTGCATCATGGTCCATCATTGACACACTTCTCTCACTTGACTGGCATAGTCATTAGTACGTGGATATGTCAATCTAACTCAAATACATATAGACAAAAATGTTCATTAGAAAGTACTTTGTACACAACATCAAAATACATAAAGATTTCTTGATTGCATTCAAAGGTGCATCATGCTAGATAGTGTTTTGATTTAATTATGAAATTAATGGAGAAATTAGAGCTATAAAGGCTTTAAGATAGATTTTAAAATTATGATTAAGGATTAATCGTGACGCTTAGATACATATTATGATTAGACCTTAAAGTTACATTTATATTGCATGGCATATATGACAAAAGTGATAATCGCTAGGTATCATGTAATCATTAATCAGTCCAAAGAAAAATGATGATTATCATGATGGTTGATTATCATGGCGATTGATTGTCAGCGTAGGAGTAGTAATAAGTGTTGATGATTATTAATTTTCATGTGATCCACAACTCGGCCCAAAGGAATGTGATAGTTTATTGTCAACACTTAATTACTCTTACATGATAAATGATAAATGATATCATCCAAAAATGATTCTTAAAAGAATTAAATATTTTGTTAGAAAATGGAGATAAAGTGAAAGATCTTTAATTAAAATGATATGTGAAAATCATTTAGCTTATTGAGTTTATTACATGTAGAAAAGTGATATTTTTACGAAATCATGCGTTGAAATCAGATTTGGTACACATCATGACCTACAAAACTTTTCAATATTTGATACGTGAGTATATAGTCTTTTGTTTGCTATATCATTTAAGATCTCTTACCTGCATTCTAGATGATCTTATTATAATTATATCTAATTTAGTTTTCTTAATTATTTTCTTAATCACGTTAGCATACAACACAATGTCTTGACGTGTTTAGACTGACATATATTTAACGTCTACAATAATGAGACATATGAATACTTAGACGTTATACATTGTTTTTATTTCGTAATCAACTAGAGGCATGTATCTTACTCTTTATTTCTTATTCACTATAACATATTTTATTTCTGTTTTACTCACACAGAACATGAAATGTCCAGTTTATCAAGTTTCACTTTAAGTCAAAAGAGACCTTAACTTGATAATATTACAAATACTTTTATTGAGACCCTTAAACATCATAGATATTATCTTGAATTTGCAATCTATAAATTTAATGAAAAGTTCTTATGTTGCATCTTATATATTGTTTTGTCTATATACTATTTCAAAAATAATATCCTCAATATCGATTTAAAACTTTCAAAACACGGCATCAATAATCCTTTTAAATAATCTTTAAGGAAAATATTTGTTATAATCAGAATCTTATATATATATATATATATATATATAGTATGGCTAATGTGAAAACGTTTGCACTTCGGCCGAAGTGCAAACGCTTCACATTAGCCAATTTTTATGGTCAAAATTTAAATTTAAGTTCCTCAATAAATTCTTCATATCAAAATCTTGTAGGAAATCAAATTTCATAATTTTTAGAGCTTTCTAGCTATATTTTAAATATTTTTTTAAAAACAGTCCAATTTAATATTAAAAAAAGTTGTGAAAACATGATATTTTCAGGGCTGTTGTAAAAAAAATTTAAAATATAGCTAAAAAGCTCTAAAAATTACGAAATTTGATATCCTATAAGATTTT
>CAXKVX010001600.1:0-119175 GCA_964058865.1 Eleocharis quinqueflora
AAGCTAATTTTTTTTGAAATACACTTATTGACTTAATTTTTAGACTGGCACAATATTTGTTTAATTAGGAACTTCAATCGAATTTTTTGCTGTTTGTTCATGTTTACAATTGACTGTCCACGATTAGAGATAATGTTTATTTTATCATCATGAGATGAAAACTATAGATCATTTATTTATCTACATGTACATATATTACAACATTATGGGAGTAGATAACAAAATTCAATAATTTCACATTTTTAGAAGAATCTGTAGAAGATCTTTGAAAAATAGATTGTGTAATCCCACTTAAGGATAATTTAGTGGTAGAATTAATTAGGGTGTTGTTTGTTGGAGTATGGCTCAAAAGGAATAAATTAGTTTTTTTTCTAATAATAAAGTGCTGAAAGTGCTAAGTTTATATGTAGACAGAGAAATGATTGAAGTTGTATTTTTTCTAATGTGAGTGTACATTTTTACCAGTGATACCACCTTTCAAATTAACAATACTATATTTAACTTGCCAATATTTTTACACTTTATATTTATCTGAAGATAGCATCATCCAAATACACTTCTTATTTTTTTACGCTTCCTTTGCTTTAGTGTGTGCAACTATAGAAATTGCACAATCAAGCACATTGGGCTCAGATGCTGCAAAGCCATATCAAGCTACAATCTCTCTATTTGGAATATTCGATCAGAAGTAAAAAATTGACCCAAATTGTGATGAAGCACTGGTGCTAGACAACGTAAGAGGTGACAATAAACTCAGCACATTAGTTTCTGGTATTATATTCTTCACATTATTCTAAAATATAAAACATATATATTAACACATTAACAATTTTAATAAATTTATATAATACATGTATGCTTTTAAAATAATACATTTTTTTATAAAAAAATATATCTTTACAGACGCGGCGTAGTCGCGCTGCGTTTCCTAGTTTAAATAATTGTGCAAGAAAATGCACGAAAGGGATTATTGTGCAAGAAAATGGATTATTCAAGATTTTTGGAAAGGGATTATTGTGCAAGAAATTGCACGAAATCTTGTTCTGACAGATTTTATTGCATGCCACAATGACTTTTTATGAGCCATAATAAAGAACAAATTTGTACTGATAGGTTAGGCAGAACTGAAACTGCACTTGTTGCGAGCAGCAATGAGTACAAAAAAAATTATGCAGAATTTTAATGTTGTTTCAAATTAGGCTGAGTTGGGCTTATTGCAGCCCGTAATGGACCCAGTTGTGGCATGCAATAAGTGTGTTTTTTTTTGCCATATTTGATAATTTTTGTGTTTTTCAGATTCGTAATTGATCGAATCTTAAATTGTTTCGCGTGTTGCCCGACATCTCATCTATTGTCCATGCAAACACAAATACGTAGTCTCACAAATACTTGATCAAATTTTCTCATGTTTGAGGTTCCATGGCCGTCCTAACATTCAAACTTCGTCCCTCCGAAATCTCGATTTCTTCCATTTCTTCGGAAGGGTTGAGCGGAACTCGATTGGATGGGTTAGTATCTATGATTGTGCTCGAATCTGCCGCTATGTTAATTGGTGCATCTTGATCGGGTGTTGCTTGATTCTCACCAATTTGATGTTGGACTTTAATTTTGATGCAATTCAAATAGGGTATAGCCATTACATTTTTTATTATCAAAAACTCTAACTAACAATTGCAATTCAATCAACGGTTCTCTGTGCGACATGTTTGAAATAAAAATGAGGCGGAAGCATGCACTTACTTTCCATCTACATCGTTGTCTCCTTTCTTGAGATCTTGAGTAAGCAGAGATATCCTTGAGATCGCAGAAGTGTCTCGAACGGGTCCTTAGCCACTTGAGTCCTTCCGACTACAGGGCGCTTTCTTTTCTCCGAGAGTATGAACATCTTAACGGAAAATGATCACTTAATGGAGGAGTGTATCAATAGCTATACACAACACATGTGTCTTAAACAACAATTTTCAACTGCCCGTAATGCTTGGAGACTCGGCTCTATTTATAGGGGCGTTAGTGTATCTTGGAAAGATGTCAAATTAATTATCAAATATTCATAAAAATTTTAAAATTATATTCTCTCCAATTTTTTTCCAAATCCTAGCATTTACATTTGCAAAAATTTCCACGAATTTGGTATGAAAACTTAAAATATCCAATCAGAAAGTTAACGGTAAATCTAGGCAGCAAAACTTGCCTTGAAGCAGGTCTCTTGCGATCGCAATGAATCTCATTGCGGCAGCAATTGACTTGGCAAAGTTCCTGCCAAGTCTCTTGCAGACGCAATGGGATTCCTTGCGGCCGCAATCAATTGCTGAAAATTAGCATATTTGTTGCCAAATATCTCCTACTATATTGCGGTCGCAAAGGATCCTATTACGGTCGCAATAAACTTGTGTTTGTGTTGTTTTGCGTGGCTTTGATCCAATTAGAGTTGGATTTAGCCCAAACAATATTTATGACTTTACACTAACACCAATATATAATTTAATTGACCATAATCAGTCCATTAACAATTATAATCAATTTACTTTAATTCTATATGCATTTGTGCCCAAAATCTTTAGTGAAATATGTATAATGCCTTGAATATTGAGTTAATCACATTTACGATATTTCCACATATTACTCCTCGTATTGGGTGACATTACATGACATGAAGTAATCATATAACATGTAGTCCAGACTTTATTTATTGGAATTGACATCTCAATTCCAACAATCTCACACATAGACAAGTGTGGCCTATTTGATTCATGTCTTGAATCTGGCCAGATCGCTTTAAACTTTTCTGTCTTTCTTTTGTATCTTTTAAACTATTCGATCCACTAGTTATACCAGTGAGAGATTTAAACGAAGATCACCACATTTTCTGCGTGGCTTTCTCGATGTAAATAACATTACCAATTACTTCTAGATGACATTAATTAGACTTTGGTCATATAGTTAAAAAAATTATACGAGAGTGTGATTATACGTGCTTATTCTCGAATGTGACACTTTTATTTCTTTACTTTAGTGAGGTCAAAATTTTAAAGAAAGAACACAATGAGATTCAAAATATAATTTGCATATATCATAACTTTTTACAAATTACATAGCATGAAACTTCAAAAAATAAATCAGACTCCCACATTTTTCCTAAACTATCCTAACATAGGTACTATGCCCATATAAGCAACATGCCCATGAAACTTCTTGGGTGATAGTGCTTTTGTAAGAGGATCTGCAATCATGGAGTCTGTACCAATATGTTCCACCTTTAACTCATTATTTTGTACCCTTTACTACCAAAAACTTGATGTGTCTATGTACTTAGACTTCGTCGAGCTTCTGTTGTTTGTCGCATAGAGTACGGCAGAATTGTTGTCACACATCAATGTAACTGGCCTCTTGATAGTATGGACCACCTGTTGTCTGGTGACGAAATTCTTGAGCCATACGCCATGGTTTGAGGCTTCGTAGCATGCAATGAACTCGGCCTCCATTGTAAAAGGTGCTATAAGTGTCTGCTTAGCACTCTTCCACGATACAGCGCCACCTGCCATCATGAAGATGTATCATAATGTCGACTTCATGCTATCTACGCAGCCTCCAAAGTCAAAATCGATATATCCAATGACCTCAAGCTTTTCCAATCTCCGATACTGCTTTCCAGTGCTCAATTTCTGGATTACTCAAATATGGCCCCGACATTCTCGTAATGAAGGCTATGTCCGGTCTCGTGCACACTTGGACATACATGAGACTGCCTACAACATATGCATACTCGCTTTCAATTGTTTCAATTATGGACTCATCAACCAAATGGAGTAATGCATTGATGGCATAGTGATTACCGCTCCTTTTTTTTTGGAACTCTTTGTCAAATTGGTAGTTCATTTTTCATGGGTAGGTACATACTCGTTTTCTACCACATGCCAAACCTCAATTACTTTTAAATAAATTTTCATTGACATTCTCCAAAATGAAAAAGTATAACAAGTTTGCCCAAATATTGGAGGTTCCTCTATATGATCTAGAGATGTCATTTTGTGGATCTTTACTTGCAACTAAGTAATTCTCAATTAGCAAGTTCAACTTGCTCTAATATCACTTTAATGAACCTAGAAGGGAGGTGAATATGTTTCAATTAAATTTCTAGATATATATATATATATATATATATATATATATATATATATATATATATATATATATTATGCACAATTCAATTTCAAATGACAATACAATTACAACAAGTCAAGCAAATTAAGTACAATAATTTTCTCAACTAATTTAAATTGAAGAAATTAAAATAGATGAGTTTAAGAAAGATCAAACAAATTGAAGAACATGTGACACCGATATGTTAACGGACTTCGGCTATTGACGAGCCTACTCTCTGGAACTCCTGATCCGCCGACTTGGTAACGAGATCGAGCCGTTTTCACTAACACCAAAGGTTTCTTATACAAGAATCGAGATCTAGCTCTTTACACACTAAGGATAAAGACTAGACTCGTAGAAAATGCACAAAGGCAAGAGAAGAATAGTAGTTACACAATTTATCAGTTCTTAAAATTATTTGGCTAATTTAGAGTAGTTTATCTTGAGATTTTGATTAAGTAAAAGCTTGTTTAGAGAGCAACAATGGTGGCTGCTGCAGGGTTTTAAAAATAGGGCAAGACCAATGAGAAAGAAGAAGACGATTGCTTAGATACTACAGCAGAAAAAAACTTTCCAAACAGGAGATTCATCCTGAACCGTTATAACTGTTGATAACCGTTATAACCATTAGACTTGAATGCAGAAATTTTGGTCAAAAATGCCTAACCGTTATAACTGTTGACAATCGTTACATAATGGTTTGATCTGGAAAAATCGCAGCAAATTCAACACAATTCAGTGTTGATAACTGTTATAACGGTTATAAATCGTTACATAACGGTTATAGTTGTTCGACTAATCTGTAGTTCTTGAAACGACCATAACTTTTGATTTGTAGCTCCGATTGAGGGTCATTTTCGAAGCGTTGGAAAGGTCGCGATAAGCTCTACACTTGTTCTAAATACATCACATGAAATTTCTAATATTTTTCTTCTTCAATTTTGCATTCAACTCCATATACAAATGCTAGTAGCTTGTTTTTCATGCTTGAGCTCTTCCTTCACATTTCATTCTCCACTTTCCTTTGATTTTCTTATGATTTTCCTATAAAACTTTCAAACAATGAAATAGTGGTAAAATATAAATTGTTTTGCAAATCGACAAACACAAAGAAATTGTCAGTTACAACACATTTTGGTTCGAGTCTCCTACCGATGTGTGTAAAGGAGATAAAATTCCACCTTGTATTCAAACAATTGATTAGTGAAGCAGACGGACTTATTACTGCAAGAGCGGAAGCATCAGGGACTCGGAGACTAGGCGAGGCCAACGACAAGCCGAACTCTGTCAACATATCACGCGTCTTCATTTGTTCAATCTTTCTAATCTTTTCTCTATTTATTTATTTATTTATTTATTTTAATTGCATTCCAATTGGTTGTGAATTGTTTGTGAATTGCTTGAATCGATAGAAAATTGTGCGAATTGTGCGAATTAGTTAAATTGCTTATTTGGTCATAAATTGAAAAGTTGCAATTGAATCCCTATTTGTTGTTTAAATTGAAAATTAGTACATAACCTTGGAGCTAGGTTATCAAGATTCACATTTAATTTAATTCTCAACATATGATAATTTTTGAATAGTTGACTTATTGAAAACATTTTATTTGATTAAACTATAATCATTTCAAGGTTTTTGTATATAACTAATCTGAAACTTCAATTACAAGTATGAAAAAAGTTATAATTAACTTACGCTACATGAAGAATGTATGTATTATAGTTGTCAAATAGATGTGTTTTTTTTTTATTATATGTTACATATAACAAACTCTAAAAATATTACGAATTTCATCATGCATATTGCATGGCTCATGATTTAATAATATCAACATTTCATATTTACATCTTAAATATATTATAATAATTAATATCTAAAAATATCGTATATAGAAAATGGACATTTGACATATATATCAACAAAAAGGAAGATGAATTTCTTCGAGATTACATGGTTGCCTATATTAAATACAAAATTGTTGAGAGATTTACTTCTGATGAGATTAGAAATTTGATGACTTTTTGGATAGTCTAGAGCTAAATTTAAATTAATAAATTAATAGAGATGTAATTTTTATCGAAATATTCAAATGTAATAGAAAGTTGACTTATTTTTTGTTGGATTATGTTTATAAAAATATTTCTTATTTGATTAGCATGTAGTATTTTTATATTAACGAGTTATTATATATTACTTCAACATATTATTTGTTGTTGTTAATGTTTTTATATATTTTGAACTTTCGAATCTGGATACCCTCCAAATTAAAATTCTGACTTTGTCCCAACCTTGTAGATCCAATTTGTTGTGAGGATGGAATGCAGCGCTGGCACTAGGCTGACTTTTCTTTTTTAATTCTTCTTATCTTCCTAGGCAATAGGCTAACAGATACTGAAAATCTCCGGCGTTGATGTTCCATGTTCATTGACTTTACAAATACGAAAAGTTGGAACATCTCTATGTGAGCATGTATAAATACACTGAAAGCCTCCAGCTTACAACTCCAAAGCAATCCATAAACACAGCCCAAGCCTATAGTTTCATTTTTATCGGTGCATTCAATTATTCTAGGAATGGTACGTGCTAACATATTTTTTCCAAACAGAGATAGTGCATTTTTTTGGTACGTGCTAACATTTTTTTTTTCCAAACAGAGATAGTGCATTTTTTTGGTACGTGCTAACATTTTTTTTTTCCAAACAGAGATAGTGCATTTTTATCACTCACGTTTAAATACGATTAATTTTTTTTTAAATTATTTGTGCTTACTTATTTTCGAATTCGCATTAAAAGCGATATTCCTAATCACTAGACTAAAAAGTTAGCTTAGCTCTTACTTTCTTTTTTATTAAAGAAAAGCGCGCAAGATTTCAAAATGTTGATCTAATTTCTTTGGAAAAAATGTTTAGAAAACTAATAAATTAGCTTATTAATATATATTATAAGTTATTATTGTGAACCTTAATGATTTATAATTAATAAAGGCGACAAGAAAGATTGGACCATGCGGCGGTCATGCCGGGGAAGCCAGAGATATGGATATCAATGGCATCTCTCACATTCGTCAGATTACTGTTCGTGCCGGCGCAGCTGTTGATGCTATTCAGGTGAGTTATATACAAGATGGCCGTCGGGTAGATACCCAAAGGTGGGGTGGAGACGGAGGAAACCTCTTTAAGGTACCATATCTGTTAAAAAGTGAAATTTTTTGCCACGTTTTATTTCTTGGTAAATCAAATTAATTTGACTAGTTACCAGTATCTGTTATGAGTAACAACGAGCATTGAAAGACAAATATCATTATGCTGATCTTTTTGGAATTTGAACAAGCTTCGATTCCTTCCCAAATCATTTGTGAGTTGTAACCCAAAAAGAGCAGTTGACATCGTCGTCGGAGTAATTTTTTAAGAGAGCTGATATATCGATACTTTCAGTGATACCATCATCGATATCAACATGACAGATCTAGTTGAATTTAGTTTGTATTTTGTTTTTTTTATGATGTATGTTATTTTTTTGTATTATGCATATTGTTTTTGTTATTGTGCATATAATTGATCGGACGCTCCACTGAAAATGAATGTCGCTACGCTCATCAATGCGAACTGGACGAATCCAGTTGCATTTATTTTGAAAAGTTGTTCTAGTTATTATGCATGTTGTTTTTGTTATTGTGCATGTTATTTTTTGTTATTATGCAAGTAAATAACATGCATAATAACAAAAACATAATAAATCATAAGTATAACAAAAACATAATGAACTTAGCATATAAATCATAAGTATTTGATTGTTATTCATGTTTTTAGATGCACGATAACAAAAAAATGCATAATAACGAAAACAATATGCATCATAAGTAAAACAAATTTTCATAATAAATTATAAATAGAACAAAAAAACATATTGAACTTAACATATAAATCATAAGTATTTAACTGTTATGCATGTTATTAGATGCACAATAACAAAAACAACATGCATAATAATGAAAACAATATGCATCATAAGTAAAACAAATTTTCGTCAGAACTCAACTGGATGCGTTCAGTTGGTATCGCTGACGGTATCGAAGTTGGGATCCGCGAAACATTTTCCATTTTTTAATTACATCATCTAGATTTTTAATCGGTTAGACACCCAGGATTCGATATTTCAATTGAGGAATTTAACCCCCAACTTATTGTAAAGGAACCAATTATATATTTTACCATATTATTAATTGTAGTTGTCATATAAATTAAATATAAATCAAACTTCACTGAGTCATTCTGAGATAAAAGTCAAATATATTTGACCAATTATAAATATTAGATATATTTCTATGACCTGCAGGCTGCAGTTGTATCAATATCTTTTTATTTCACCAACTTGCAATTGTGAAAGTTATACGAGGTTGTTACTTGAAAAGACAAAACTAAAAGAAATATGTATATCTGATAAGTTCCGAATAAACTATCTTTTTTTATTTTATTTTACAGTGCAAGTTAAATTTGCCACAATTTTAATTGAGTTGTATATATATAATTTTGGTTATATGATATTGGTCGTGCAGATCTACCTTAGGCAGGATGTGCATGAGTACATTACCTCTGTAAAAGGCCTCATTGGTGAATTCAAGGGGCAAACATTTGTGAAGTCAATCAAATTTGAGACAAATTTGACAACTTTTGGACCATATGGTGATGGATTCCATGAAGGAGGAACGCCTTTTGAACTGTCAGCACCAAACTGTCAAATTATTGGATTTCATGCGTACTCCGGAGAGTATCTTAACGCAGTTGGAGTTTATATCAGAAGTATGTAAACCATTACCGAAAGCTACCCATTTTTCTCTTATTTTTTCTATAATTTATCTGAAATTATATTTGTTTCATTCAGCTAATCAGGTCTGTATAATATCAATTATCATTACATTGAGGTGGCTAATGATTGAAATATTAATCATTTGGTTCTCACAATGAAAATTTCAAGCATTAATTAATTCCAATAGCCTCGCTAAAATATTTCATTTCAATTCATGCAAAATAAAGTTTGGGTGTATGTATGAAGTTTGGTTTGTACACGAAGAACTATTTTTTGTTGTTATCAGCATGTAATTATATTTGTTCCTCAGTCTTTTATTAACTCTCTAAATAGAGCAAAGCTTTAGTCTGTTAGGTTTTTTTTGTTCATTGTCCGTAGGCTTACAACAAACACGTCAATAAAGAAATCAGAAAATAAATTTGAAACCTCTCCTGAAAATAACTCCTACTTGAGCTTGAACCCCAGACCTTCCTCATGAAATTTTTATGTCTTACTACTACACTAGATAGAATTTGACAGCTTCAGTCCGTTAGTTATTTAGAAGAGTTTGTTCAGTTAGTCACTCTTCAGAGCATTAAATGCAGGGGCGGATGCAAGTGGAGTCAGGGGGACAACCGCCTCCACTGATTTTTTTTCAAAATATATCTTCTATATTTATATAATTTGTCATTTTTTTAAAATATGATTATAATTTGAAAATCTGCCTCATTTTGTCCTCCTGAAAAAAATTATAGATATTATCGCTCTATAACGAAAACTCTAAATATGTCCCTGATTGAAAACAATGTATTGTATTTGATTATAAGTACGATTGTAATTGCTGCTATATATAATTGACGTCATCTCGCGTCACAAATCACAACTCCGCGAGGACGGTCTGTGATAACTGGTTTAGCAGAATATAAACAAAGAGAAAACAAGCAACATGCTAAGTAGCAAAACACGAAATTCTTGAAATTCTTATCATACTGGAATTTTCATTAAACAATTGCCTTGGTCCCAAAGTCACTGATACAAATGACTAGGGTCTCTTTTATAGGCAACAAGTGTCTTGGTCCCAAAGTAAGCAATAATCGACATAAAGGAAGAAAATAACTGATTGATTTGGTGAATACAACGAAATTAATTGCTAAAGAAATAAAAGGCAGGAAAATAAGATAATAATTTAGGTAAACTTGGAGTGCATGTAAAGTGATCTTGGAGATAAATTTTGGTAAGATCCATCAGATTAATTCGGAATCACAATCCTAATCAGATCTTGGGTTGAATATTTTCCAATTAGCGTCAGGCTCTCGGAATTAATGAAAAGCTTGACCTCAAGCTTGGCTCCACTTTCTGTTGACAACTCGGGAGGTGGTTCGGGTGGTGGAGGTGGTTCCAACAATACACAAGGAAGAGGCATATTTGGAACAAGAGTCCGTGTAGGTGGTGGTTCGGTTTCGATCAGTCAATAGTACTCTTCTTCAAGTTCGAACTCGACCAGTCCTTCATCTTCGTACTCTTGAAAGGACTCGTCGGACTTGAGATACTCGGCAACTTCTCGAGAAGACTCTTCATACTCGAGGTGTTGCATGTCTTCTCGTGATTCTCGAGACAACTCTTAGGATTCGAGAAACTCTTTGGTGAAGGTCTCGTGTATGTTCTCCTCGGTATAAACGTTCATCTATTTATTTACACAAACAAATTAAATATTTAATGTATTTAGTTAATAATTTAATTAGTTAGTTAGTTAGTTAATAAATAATTTAATTAATTATTTATATGAAAATTCTTAATCCTTACTACTAATAAAAGGAGATTGGAGTTTTTGACTTCAAACCTCTATTCATCTTTCATATCAATACAGAGCGTAAGATTTTCATATCTTTCGATCACAACCGGTCAATTTTAGACTTTCAATTTCCTTATACTTTGGTCTACCGCTTGCGTAAAAAAAAAGAAAAAATTAATTGTCCCTTGCCTCCTTATTATTTGGGGAATTTTATAAACTACCCTTCCTTCCAAGTTTAGAAAAAAAATAATTGTCTCAAGATTAGCAAGAGAGTCGGGATCATACTTGTATCTCTCCTCCTCGATGCCTTCGAAAATATATTCATTTTATCTCGTAAGGTTCCTTGGTGTACTCGAAAACTTGCTCGGGGTCTTTTCTCGGAATCTTCCTCGCATGCTTCCTTGATGTACTTGAGAACATATTTAGGGTCATCCTCATATATTTCCTCTTCGAAATTAGGTTCAGGATCATCCTCGAAAACATGCTCTTCTTTGGGTTCTTGCTCAAACTCTATTTCTTCTTGTAGTCCTTGAGAAAACTCTTCAACTTCGAGAACTCCTCTTATTGAATCCAAAAACTTGATAATAATGCCTTTTGAACTTGAAAAGTCAATGATCTTGTTGTTCGTGCTTGAGTGTTCGGGATGCTTGCTCGCCAAATCAGAGAGCTTGGGAACCTCGTTTGTCGAATTCGAGAACTTGATTATCTCTTTTGTCGAGCTCGAAAACTTGGGGACCTCATCGAAAGTTGGCTCGTTTGTTTTCTCCTCGATTTCGAGATTCCTCGATTTCGAGATTTCTCGAAAAGCAGGGTATTTCTACTCGAAGACCATCAGACCAATTTTGGCTCGAGAATTGTGATTTCCTCGGTGATAAATTGCTTGTTCGGGATTGGGCCTCGAAGACCATGAAAGAATCGAGCCACTCATTGGTCCTTGGTCTCGTTAAGTTGGTTTCTAGCTTCCAGTTGATAGAACTCGAGGGTGTATTCGTCAATACTTCTTGAACCTTGGGGGATTGAAAATGTCGAAACAACGTCTGTCAAGAGTTGAGGGGTAGGATTTCTCGGTTCATCTCTTATTTGAATTCATCCCAATTGATAAGTGGAGGGAGGTTGTCGAGATAGAAAATGATACTTGTAGTTATGCCACCATGCTGAGGCTTATTCTTGAAAACAGATAGTAACTAAGGGCACTTGCTTCTCGGATGGAATTCTTCAACTCGAAAACTTCTTCAATAGTGTTAGTCCAGTCAATGAATTCCTCGGGTTTGAGACAACCCAAAAAGCCAGGGATCTCGATTCAGAGACCACTATCCCAGTGTCGGTGATGGGTCGAAGGATTGTTGCGATTTCGGTTGTCATTGTTCTCTCGGTTCCAGTGGTCATTGTTGGCTCGACCTCGGTAGTCATTATTAAGTGGGGGTAAGGCAAGACGTGTTATGAAGTCGGTGAATTGTTGTCGGGCTTCTTCTCGATCCCGGTGCATTTCTTTAAGGATAGCTAGAATGTTGGGATCTGCCATGATGATGTTTTCAAGTAAGAAAGGGTGAGATTATTTAATGAAGGTGTTTGAAAATGGTTGATGAGGTGTGATGGAGTATGAAAACTGTGATGAAAGATGGTGTTTGGCGATTGTCGGAGATATCACTCCGCACAAGGCAAATGTGGTGGATGATATTGGCAGTTGTCGGAGATACAACTTCACAAAAGCGCGAAGGTGATTGTCGAACTTGTTCCGATATCACTTGACGTCATCTCGTGTCCTAAATCACAATTCTGCTAGGGCTAACTGCAATAACTGGTTTAGCAGAATAGAACAAAGAGAAACAAGAAACATGCTAAGTAGCAAAACACTGAATTCTTGAAATTCTTATCATACTGGAAATTTCATTGAACAAGAGATCATTGATATAAATAACTAAGGTCTCTTTTATAGGCGACAAGTGTCTTGACCTCAAAGTAAGCAATAACCAAAATAAATAAATAAAATAACTAATTGATTTGGTGAATATACAGAAATTAATTGCTAAAAATTAAAATACAAGAAATAAGATAATAATCTACTAAACTTGAATTACACGCAAATTGATCTTGAAAATAAAATTTGATAAGATCTATCGAATTTGGGAATCAAAATTTGAATCAGATCTTAAGTTAAATATTTTCTGATTTACGTCAGTAATATTTTGAAAGAAATGATAATAGAAACATTTCTCTTCTCTTCTTTCTTGTTTCCTTCACTCTCGAACAGAATTTCGGCGTTCATTCCCAGTTTTCCCACCTGCTTTCATTCAACCCAAATTACTAACCTGGCCCGATCCCAATGGTCTGACCCAAAATTGTTGAGTTGACGATGAAAATTGAAAATAGGCCCCAAATCCTCAATAGTGGTCCGCGCATCTTTTTTGGGCTTAATTTTGATGAAATGTCTTCGTAAAAAAGAAGCATTCATTTTGCTTAGGACTGTCAAACGAAACATATTTTGGCATTTTGCATTTCATTTACGAAAGATGAAATGTTAAATGCAATAGATTTTGATTATGTTAATTAAACACAACGTTAAATGCAAATTCACAAATTTTCGTCGAGTTAAACACAATGTTATTTATTAGTCCAAAATTGGAAATGCTTGCTTTACAATTAGTCCCAAATTACTTCACTAATCAATATTGAAATGATTGCACTCTCAATTTGTTCACTGATCACTTTCATTATTCAGTTAAATTTAAGATTTTTTTTAGTGTTTAGGATATATTATCAAACTTGTCTTAGATTTTAGAGTTTAGGCTTTAGTATTTGGGATAATGAGTTGTTTTATACATTAGAAATGTTCACTATTATTGTGTTTGGATAGAGTTTAGAGTATATTCACTGATCTTTGAATTTACTATTTGGCAATGATTTTAGAAATGTTCAAATTTTAGGTTGTTGTTTTAAATTACTATATATTACTAATCTTTCTTTGAATCAATGATCCTAGGTTGTTGTTTTAGATTATATGAATTTCATTGACGTTTCAAATTACTATGTGTATTACTATATATGTTACTATATATGTTACTGTATATATATTACTATATATGAATTTCACTAACATTGCCATCATTTGGCTTTTTACAAAACAGATGGATATTGAGGTGCTAAGGACTATTACAAAAATTCTCCTCAACCATTTTCATCTGTACCATATAGTTTACTCCCAATTGGAGTCTATGGCCAAGGATTTGAATTGGTTGACTGTAGCACAAGCCAAGGATCCACCAGCCGAGAGCAACAAGAATAGGAAAATGAAGCCAACAAGGAGGAGCAGAAAGAAGAAAATGGAAGATTAATGTTTGCTTATCAATTAAAAATACAATTTTTGAAAATCAATATTCAATATTTATAAAATCTAGTTTTAAAATATAATTTCTGAAAATATAATAGTAACAATTTTGTTTAATTATTTCAGGTTGGAGTCTTTTGGGAGAATTGAATGATGGTGAAGATGAATTTGTGTATGAATTGACTTTAGACCTATAAGCCTATTGAACTGTAGTTTCAAAATATTACCAAGATTTTGGCTAATAGGCTTTATCCAGTAATTAATAGAATTATAAGTTTTAATCAAAATGCATTTTTAAAGGGTAGAGAAATTATTGAAGGTGTTGCAGCTGCTCATGAAATACTTCATTATACTAAACAAAATAAAGAGAAAGGTTTAGTAATTAAGTTAGATTTTGCTAAGGCCTTTGATAATACAAATTGGATTTATATATTAATTACTATGAAGCAAAGATGGTTTGATCCTTTGTGGATAAACTTGATAGCTCAAATAATTAGAAAAGGTAGAAGTGCAGTTCTTATTAATGGAGAAATAGGTCCCTTCTTTGAATGTCAAAAAGGACAGAGGCAAGGAGACCATATTGTTGGGTTACGAACAGTTCAAAATCCATCAATTGGCCTAAGCAGCAGAAATGTCGTAAAATAAAATTTTGTACGTCTAACTTAAGCCAAGGATTAAACGGGGTATGTCAGATAAACCACGGAAGGTGTCCACCTCTCGTTTATCTCTAACATCAAAATCTTACTTAATCCCTAAACATATCTACTGCTTTACTGAATTCTAAAACTTTAATCTACTTACAAATTAAATAGATTAATATAACATTAATACCTTGATTCAAATTCGAATTGGACCGCAGAAGACTCGGAAGGCCGAATCACAGACGATCTTCTCCTCGAAGTATCAGACGTTTGATACCTCTATCGGATGTCCACCAGGACGACCAGAGAGCGTCTTACTTCTTCTGCCAGAAATATCGTAAGCCGTGATATCCCGTAAAAACACTTTTCACCGAGATACGAACTAAATAAAATATCTTCGTGAGTCGCAGTTATCCAAATGAGGAATACCACTCTTTCACAAAAATATTATTTTACGAATCCCGTAAACAACCGTATACGAGAAAGAGAGAAAATATATTTATCGATAGGATCCTGATTTAACAGATACGAGTCGATTTTGGTGCTTCTTTCTCTCTCCCCTACCCCTCTATTTATAGCAAAATGAGAAGGTGTACTTTTTACAAAAAAAACCCTTGGAAAAATTAAAATTGCACAAACACCCTTGTGGCAAGGGGATATTTTGAAAATTGTGAAAAGTCCAAAATACCCCTTGCCTGACCTCCAAGATATTTATTATTTTTTGTATTTTTATTTTTTTATTTTTAATTAAGATTTGAATTAATTTAGAATTAAGGTTTTAATTTGATAATGACTTTCATCCCAAATTCAAAACCATAATCAATATTTAAAATCTAAATCAAATATATATAAATAAACATAAACATATAATTGTTCTCAACAATTATATTTCTCAAGGTTTGGTATTTGTTTGGTTGCGGTATGATTTTATACAACGTATCGTATACGTCTATAAATTCAACCGTTGTTTTTGCTTGTCATCTTATATGACATATATAATTTAATCATATCATATATAATTAATTATAACCATCTTAATATTAATTATAACATATTTATAATTAATCATTAAGATTCTCTGATTAGCTCCTATGCGGTGTGATCCAATAGGATCTATGTTATGTTGGTAAATAGAATTAAAAACCATTTTAATTTCTACAATCATAAAAGGCATCTAACATTTGCGTTATGACCATCCAATTACACAAACGATGTTGTACTTATGCAATATCGCGATCCACTAAACATTTTAGTCGTGTTAATTCTTTTGTCTCGCAGTATCAGATTAGTTTCAAGGCAGGTGTGTGTCATCCTTGCAAACTTAATCTTTTCTCGATCTTGAGCAGACTTATCAAATATAATTACTCTTGTAATTATACCGCATGCAAATAATCTTACTCTATCAAGGGGTCCAGTGATACTGTAACTTGTATCAAGATACGAGGGACAATAGTACTTCCAGTAAACCATCACTACCTCAACTAAGTTATGTATACCGAAAAGCTACCGTTATGACTGCGTTTTACCGACAGCGTTAGATAACAATCACATACACATCTCTTAGTAGGAAAGATGAATACCTCACACTTTAGAACTTAACACTGAATGAAAACATTAATGACATGTACACAATTTCATTTAATGTTTCATTCGAGGTATGTCAAATACCATGTTCCTGTAACATGTATTCATGTGATTAAAACGGCATCTCATGTCTATGATTTATAAAACTTAACCGTCTTTTAATCCACATTCTAACCTTGTAACAGTAAGTTAGTGTTCCTGCTAATTACCTTGGTTAGAGACTTTTAAGAATATATATCATCTATATTACGAAGTTTCACAATTCCAGTTATTGACTCAAGTCAGATAAATGAATATTTCATAAATTCAATAATACTCAAGGTAACAAAATGACAGTTTATTAATCACTCAATTCATGAACAAAGCTTTATGATAATTTATCGTATTATTGACTTCTAGATTATTACAAACTAACACCTATTTCCTCCTATCTCTTCATTTTAGTAGCAGAAGGTTTGAATACTGCTTCAAATAAGTGCACAAAAAAATCATATTAAAGGTCTAGGTCCTATACTAGAAAACAATCAGAGAATTACTCATCTGCAGTATGCAGATGATGTACTAATATATTTACAAGCTGATTGAAAATGTAGAGCATGTTAAATGGTTGCCTAAATTTTTTGAAGCAATGTCTAGTTTAAAAATCAATTTCGATAAATCTGTTATTATATCACTAAATGTAGAACAACATATTACACAATAGTTTGCTACAATATTTGGGTGTTCTATTAATAAATTTCCATTCAAATATCTGGGTCTATATTTACATTGTAAAAGGCCTGGTAGAAAAGAATGGCAATATCTTATAGAAAAAAATTCAAAACAAACTACCCTTATGGCAAGGAAAATTGTTGTCAATGGGAGGTAGATTAATAATGCTTAATGCAGTTCTTTCTGTCATTCCAATATACTATATTTCACTTTATAAAATGCCTAAATGGGTGATAGGGAAAATTGATAAAATTAGAAAACAATTTCTATGGGCAAGAGTAGATTCAACAAAAAGGAAATATCACCTGATATCTTGGAAAAGAATATGTAAGGACAAAAAATCTGGTGGTTGGGGCATTAAGAACCTTCAACAAATGAATTATGCTCTAATATGTAAATATGAATGGAAATTTATTTATTCAGAGCATAAAGCATTGTGGAAAGAAATTTATTTATTCAGAGTGTTCAAAGTTGTTCGTATGTTGCCGGTTGTTGCTATCGTGGAAGGTACTTGGTACAAGTGCATGAGTTGGTTTGATGATCGGAGAATCGCATCTAGTGCAACCGTAAGTGAGGGTTTTGCATGGTCTCATAGTGTTACAGAGAAACTAATTAAGAGAGGTGACAAGTCACGACCTCATCGAGTAGACCCCTATCGGTCAGAGCAAGGAGATTTTGAAGTTTTGCACAAGGTGAGACCTTACTGAATGGTGAGTTTGAAAATTTCAAGTATCACGTATTACTCGAAGAGGGAGTTTTTACTCGTTGCACCTGTTTGAAACCAAATCTGATCGGCATACCATGTTCGCATGTATTAGCGGTGATAAGGGTCAGACATTTAAACTTATCTCAATTTGTTTCACCTTATTACACTGCTGAGAATCTGCATAATACTTGGTCGGGAAGATTCCACCCTTTTCCAAATCAATCTGAATGGCCCGAGTATACATGACCGACCATCATTCCCAATAGAAGATTGATTCGTCGTGGTCGAAGAAGGCACATTCGTATTCCGATGGTTATGGATGAAATGGAAGAACGAAAAGGCAAGCGTAGAGGACGACCCCTAGGAAGACGACCAGAAGGTATTGAAATAGTTTTATATATTTATATACTACATGCTTCAATTGCTGACATTTATGTGCTGAATCCAGCCAACAAAGGAGTCAATCTCATCGTCGCCATGAGGTATTAACACAATTGGGCTTACATAGTGGAAACCAACCCGCTCGACACTCCATAGATGTTCAACCAAATCCAAACGCCACCCAAATGCAACCCGCTCGTCACTTAATAAGTGTTCCGCCTAGAGATGTTAATGCTTCAACAAGTTAGTCCAATAAATCAAGGCGAACATCAATTACACGAAGAATTCGAAACTTATTTCGGGCGAATCACTTGCATGGAATTTATTATAAGGCATAGATCATATGTATGTGTTTATTTAGTGTTTACCTATGATATTTCTAGAGATGTATGTGCGACTTTTTTGTCGTTATTTCATATGTATGGCTTTACCTATGACTTTTTAGTAACTTTCAATTTATTTAAATTATATTTGTAGTGAAATGTCAACATTTCAGATTTTGGTCTTTTATGGGGGTGAAATAATTGAAACTCAATTTGGTGCGGAGTACTCTAGAGGTAAAAATTTGACACTCCAGGTAAACAATCAAGTACTTACGAAGAGATTAAAAGTAGCATACATCAAGTTTAGAATTTCAAGAGTATTGCGTTGTGAAATCCTGTGTCGCGTGGAGGATGGACAAGGGAATAAATTACATTTCAATTTGATGGGAATCGTTGATGAAAGTTCTTGGAAAATGACATCTCAAATGACGCTTGATGCATGACATTTGATGCATGACGCTTGATGCATGTCGCTTGATGCATGACGTTTGATGCATGATGCATAACGCTTCATGCAAGACGTTTGACGCTTGACATTTGATGCATGACGCTTGACGCTTGACGCTTGACGTTTGATGCATGTCCCTTGACGCATGACGCTTGATGCATGACGCTTTATGCTTGATGCATGATGCTTGAAGCATGACGCTTGATGCATGTTGCTTGATGCATGTCGCTTGATGCATGACGCTTGATGCATGACGCTTGATGCATAACGCTTGATGCATGTCGCTTGATGCATGTCGCTTGATGCATGACGCTTGATGCATGACGCTAAATGCATGTCGCTTGATGCATGACGCTTGATGCATGACGCTTGATGCATGATGCATGACGCTTCATGCATGACGTTTGACGTTTGATGCATGACGCTTGACGCTTGATAACATGACATAATAAAAGTCCAACATAACATAACATAACAAGGGTCCAACATAACATAACATAATAAAAGTCCAACATAACATAACATAATAAAAGTCCAACATAACATAACATAATAAAAGTCCAACATAACATAACATAATAAAAGTCCAACATAACATAGCAAAACGACTAACAAAAGTCCCTAACTAAGGATAATTGGACGGGGTGAACTTGGATATCGGTCTACCCCTCTGACGGTCCTTGTTCTGATGTCCTATAGTTGTATTCCAATTAAGACCATCATCAGCCTCATCGTCGTGGCTCCCGGCCACCTCTGCATCTGGTGTTTGCATGTATTCCTACAAAAAAGCAAATAGAGTCAAAGATTGACAAATAAGAAACTGCTAAATTAATGCATTTATGAATAAATAAGTAAGATTTACAACTTGTGTAGGAGGGATCTCCGGGCCTGTCTGGAACTGACTAGTCTGGAAGTCGTAACCCTGTGCACCATCTCCTCCCTGGTACTGACTACCAACATGTCAAAACCTTGTGTCCCATCTACTCCCCCATACTGACTACTCAAGAAATCATAACCATGTACACCATCTCCTCCCTGATACGGACTATTCAATCCTGAATAGTATCCCTGGGTAGAATATGCCCGTTTAACATTAGCAAAAAATATTAAAATTTACTGCATAATCACTAAACATCATAGAGGTACGATTCACATACATGGGAGTGATCATCATAGAGGTACGATTCACATACATGGGAGTGATCTCCGCCCTGATGCTGACTAGTCGATGCGTCGGATCATTGTGCGGTCCTAAATATGTCCAGGCCATGTTGGAAACAATCTCGTCATAATCACCCTCATACGCTGAGGCCCACGTCGCCTCCTGCTCACGAAATCCTGAAATCTCAGGCTCATCTGAGGTGGTAATATCCTCGATTCTTTCAGGCAAACAACATCCCTTAGCAGTTTTTCCAACTTATGCCCTTGACCGACATCATGCAGGCTTCCTCGACATGATAGTAATGTTCTCTTTCCGAAGCGCTTCAACCCCCTTGTCAAGGCCATTGGAATTGCCACGACTGCATCCCTAAAGACTCTCTTGCCCTGCAAGACAAACTTTCGTAAGTAACATAACAAGATACATACATTGAGTAGCTATTTGAATAGATAAAAACATCACTAACTTGTCGTGTGGCGCACTCAGAATGAGAAACATATGTAAGGCTGCTAGGTGGCTCAGACGGAGGAGGCAGTGGCTGGATGAAATCATGGGTGGAATCGCGCTCTAAACAAATCGATCTCATCCCAAATATCTCATACCAGGGCATATATTGATGAAACCACCACTCACCGTCATGTGGCTGCCCATCTGTGGGAACGATACACAAAGAGAGTCTATCTACACTCCACTGCCCTACATAATCAACATGACGCTCCCCCAAGTGAAGACCATAATGTCCATCAGTATGATCTACCTCGTCTAACTGTCGGTGAACATCCCAAGATAATGGAGGGGGAGGAACGGTCTGAACTAAACCGTATTGTCTCATGACCCTATCCGGATAGTGATGTGAGACTATCGATAAATGTATGAGAGGGACTCTAGCCAACCAAACTCCCTGATCACGTAGTACACATGACGGCGCAAGAGAGAGGAATGTAGTGTAGGGTGTCCACTCAACTTCACCCTCTTTCATCGCATTCAAAACATCTCGTGGATGTTTTGCTCAAACATTGTGAGGGTTGTCTTTCCACAACTTAAAACCCGTCCATGTCCTCCCGTAAGCATGACATGACTCTCGATCGGGTAAACCCCAAGCAGCGAAAGTATGATTTCTATCCTCTTTTGGCTGACACACATTTAGGCGGGTCCAAGCACAATTACAATAACTCCATTGGACCCCAAATATATATTTAATTATTATTATTATTATCGTTATTAATATTCTTATATTATATTATCGCGTTCTTTATTATCATTATAATTATTATATTATTTATATTATCATTATTACTATTATGTTATTAGTCATTATTATTGTTAATATTATTATTATCATCGATATTATTATTTTTACTTATTTCAAAAATAATGCATATTATTATTAATTTATTATATATTTAGTTTTTGTTATTATCATTATTATATTATATCATCATTATATTGTCATCATAATTATCAACATTTCTACTATTTCAAATGACACTTGCCAAACGATAATTTCGCTCTTCCGAATAATAAAAAATACCTTCTTCTACCACTATTACAAAATCACACTATTCTATTCTTACTACTCTTCTACCACTCTTTCTAGTGCTATTTCTTGATTTGCCAAACAGACCCAAATATAATAATACAAAAGGCACAGATCTGGAAAACTAAGCAGAAGGGGAAAAATAAAGGCAAAATGGGACTAAGGTGAAGAATCGATTAGCATAAAGAAAAAAAGGAGACACGAAAGTTAGTAAGTTGTGAGACTACTAAAGAAACAAAAACAGTAATAAAGCTCAAAGACTAGGAGAGAAAATGGACGACAGTGAAAATTAGAGAAGAGAACCACTCAGCAGAGACATAAAAGAGTTTTAGGGAAAGTCTAAAGGGTCGGGCTTTACAAGGGCCGAGCCTAGAGGGCCTACGAAAGGGCCGAGTAAAGACCGAGTCTAAAGAGGGCTTAATAGGGACCCGATAATAAGGGCTTTGTTCTAAGAAAATAGGTCCGGCCCTCGAAGGCCAGGCCCTTATCAGGCCCTCGGGTTGCAGAGGGCCGGATCAGGGCTGGGTAATAAGGGCTTTGGTCTCTTTTTTTAGTTTTTTTTAATTGTGAATTGGTTGATAATGGTCTGAGGGACTGGCGTGGGTAAGAGTTGCAGATGGCCGGATCAGGGCCGGACAGAGTCAAGGCTTGAAAGGCCCGAGTAAATAGGGGCCTGGATTTTTGGAATGAATCTGGCCCTTCTAAGGTTCGGCTCTTATAAGACCCGACCCTTTCAAAATCTTACTAAAGACCGGATCAGGGTCGAATCTGACAGGATTTTACAAGGATCAGGTTAGAAGTCGAGGACTTATGACATATCCCTAAATAAAAGAGATGTTATATACGATATATCACTTTGGAGAAATAAACCTGCAACGGATATACAACGGTCAAGATGGCATTGGAGACTGCACCCAAAAAATCGGCTAGAATCTGCGGTCTTGATTTTGTTCAGATTTTACGTAGGTTACTTTATTTTGAATTCACATACTCAGATTTTATGTAGGTTACTTTATTTTGAATTCACAGCTGGATTGCATGAGTGCGGGTGCGGGTGTCATATCCGATACGATGCGGGTGCAGAGACACGATAATTCTAGAAAATCACGAATACAGGTGCGACGATAAAAAAAGTCAAATTGAAAATCATATAAATTAATAAATACAATTAACAAAATTAATAACAGAGAAATTCTAATATATACACTCATTCTCTCCCGAAATTTTTAATAATAAACAAATTAAAATAGAAAAATATTAAAATAGGCAAAATATTTTTTTTTACGAAAATAAGCAAACCGGGATCTAAGAATCCGGTCCTAGACCGGAAACTTAGAATCCGGTCCTAGACCGGAAACTTAGAATCCGGTTTGAACCGGAAATTAAGAATCCGGTTTGAACCGGAAATTAAGAATCCGGTTACATGCATTTTGATTTTTTTTTAAATTGGACCGTTGGATTTAACCCACCCCGCTGCCTCTCTTTCTTCCCATTCTCTCCATACCATTTTTTGATATTTTCTCCTCTTCTCAAGAACTTTGATTATTTTGTAGAAAAATTAAGAATTTTGCAAGATTTTGATTATATCCAGAAGTGAATCCGGTCTCTTCTCCAACAGCAAAAAATTGGTACGTATTTTTACTTATTTTTTATATTAATTACTTAATTAATATAATTTTTGTAAATATTTTATTAAGTGCAAAGAAATGTTCTTGATTAATCTAGTGGTTAGCATTATTTAGTTAATGTGTTGTGAAATAGATAACATAATTTGCTTGCGTTGATTTATTAAAAAAAATTTGTGTATTTTTAATTTTTAAAGAAATAAAAGAATTTTGCTTGTGCATGCAAATGAAATTAGTATAAAATGGATAACTAATTTGCATGCATTGATAAAAATTAAAAAATTTGTGTATTGTTAATTTTTAAAGAAATAAAATAAATTTGTTTGTGCATGCAAATCAAATTATTATAAAATAGATAACATACACAATTGTGTATTGTTAATTTTTAAAGAAATAAAAGAAATTTGCTTGTGCATGCAAATGAAATTAGTTGTAAAATAGATAACATAATTTGCATGCATTGATAAAATTAAAAAAAATTTGTGTATTATTAATGTTTAAAGAAATTAAAGAAATTCGCTTGTGCATGAAAAAGAAATTATTATAAAATAGATAACTTAATTTGCATGCATGCATAAATTGTTAATATTAAATTTGCATGAAGTGTTATTACCATGGTTAGGCCTCGAAGAAGTACTTCTTGCCGTAGTACCTCAGAGGTTCCTTCTGATGAGGTCCCGGCTGATCAACGACCATATACTAACTTGCTGCAAATGCCTCTCGTTCAGCACAAAGTTTCAACGCTTACAAAAAAGGTATTTTTTTTACAAACTAAAGATTACTTTCAAAATATAAAATACTAGTTAATAATGATTTAGTAACGTATAAACTTATGAAATATTGCAGGAAAAGGAAGATCTGAAATGTATATCTCATATGGTTAAGATACCATTTGATGATAGATGCGGTCCTGCATTAAAAAGACTGGGATTATATCACATCTCGAAGGTCGGTCACGTGAGACGAGATAAGGCGTTGATCACGGCTCTTGTAGAACGGTGGAGGCCGGAGACCAACACATTTCACATGCCTGTGGGTGAGATGACTGTTACGTTGCAGGATGTGAATTGTATTTGGGGATTACCTATAGATAGTATGCCCGTCACCGGTGTTTCTGACACAGATTGGATTGAGACGGTACGGGAGTGTCTAGGGAGGGACCCGGGAGATGATGCATGGAAGAGTAGGGTCCAAACAAAAAGGGGTCAGCAAATGCGGGTCGCTTCGGAATATAATATAAGATTGAAGTGGCTGCGAACTGTATGCGGTGAGATGCCGGATAATCCCACTTCTGAGCAGGTAGATCACTATACTCGAGCTTATGTTATGGACCTGTTCGCTTCAGTCATGTTTCCTAACTCGAGTGACGATTGCGTACCAGCCATGTGTATCTACAGTTTTTACGGGATTTGGATAATCCGATAAGTTATAACTGGGGCGGTGTCGATTTGGCATATTTGTATCGTGCATTATCAAATGCATGTAGAGTGAATACTCGTACTATTGCTGCTCCGCTAGATTTACTGCAGATTTGGTCTTGGGATCGGTTTCGTGCTAGTCGACCTTCGAAAGACCGAGTTACCAAGTTTGTTGGATAGGGTATTCCCGATCGGGACTCGTTTGTGCCTTATGGTAGGAAGTGGACGGGACGAAAATTGTGGGGTGAGAATCCTCATAATAGTGGTGTGGGACACCCTCGTGACGATTTAGATAAGATGCGCGATACTGGGGTTGATGTTGTTTGGTAGCCTTATACCACTGATATTTTGTCCCTTTTACCATCGATCGTGGATCGCGATCGCGACCTCTGGATGGTTAGGGTACCTATGATTCACTTTTGGATAGTGTTAATTTCACTATCCCGATCGAGTTATAAGGCAGTTTGGATATCGCCAGCCTGTTCCTCCGGTGGCCCCGTTATCTTGGGTAGAGACCTTGCAGTTAGAGAGTGTTGAGCCCACTGCTATGCCGAGGGATTATCACTGGGGTATTCATTGGCAAAATTATTACAATAATTGGGACCAGTGGCGTGCATGTCCTGTTCCCGTAGATGGCCCGCATGATGAGCGTTGGTATGCCAGAGAGTATAAGCAGTGGTACGATGAGAATGGCATGAGGACGATAAAGCTGGAGATCTTGTTTGGCAGTGACGTGACACAGCCACGCCCTCCTCCTGAGCCGGCTCCTACGCAGACATATGTCACTGATAGTGATGTGTATACTCGAGTGGTCAGTTATATTTTCTATTTTTTTAGCAACACTGATTATTTGTGCTCATTATCTGATAGTGAAGATTGATTATTGTTATTTTGCAGGGTATGCGAGCATTTAAAGATGCTGTGGCTATAGTCCGAAATGTCTTCACCCGAGGTTTGAAGAAATTCGGCAAAAAAATGTTGATATCGTGTCGAGGGCACATGGATGATGTCGGCCAAGGTCCTCGATTCCAGAAGTTATTGAGAGAAGCCCATTTATCAGAGGTCGTCAAGGACATCCTGACGGATGATGAGCCCGAGCTGCCCGAGGAGTTTCCTGTTCAAGCTACAGATGCGAGGTGGAGCGATTATTACCGAGGAGACATCGGCTATGAGGAGTTCATTGACACTCAGACTGCCCCGGTAAAAATATATACTTAATAAGTATTGTGAAATATTTATTCCGAATATATTAACATATGTATTTCGAAGCAGGTGTATGAGACACAGGAAACGACTAGACCGTACCCAGGATATACAGATCGCTCATACTAGACAGGCCAGTCTTCGCAGGTTCATGATTATATATATGTAAATCTTTGACTATGATTCACTATTTTTTTGTTTCTGATTCATATGTGTTATTCTAAGCAGGGGGTCGCGGGCCACGACTTCGTAGAAAATTTATTTGACTACTCTCATTGCACGGGAGCTGAAGATGCATTCTTTGTGCAGACCCCTGCTCCTCCAGTATCACAGGATAATGAACCATGCACATGTTCTGGCGGCATGCGCGATCCAAGCTGTATTGCACATCGCAAGGGGCGTAGAAACATCGAAGGTCGACCATTTCAGAGGTTTAGCCCGTCGGATTTTTAGTATAGCATGTTGTAGGCTTCTATGTTGTAGGACTTTGTGTTAGAGACATTATGTTAGAGACTTTTTTACATACATTCTTGTGTCTCAAATATTATATTCTTATGTTCATGCGTCATGCATTCAAACGTCAAGCGTCATGCGTCATGCATTCAAGCATCATGTGTCATGCGTTCAAGCGTCATGCAATCAAGCGTCATGCGTCATACGTTCAAGCGTCAAGCGTCAAGCGTCTTGCGTTCAAGCGTCATGCATTCAAGCATCAAGCATTAAGCGTCAAGCGTTCAAGCGTCATGCATTCAAGCGTCATGCATTCAAGCATTCAAGCGTTCACTCGTCATGCGTTCAAGCGTTCAAGCGTCAAGCGTTCAAGCGTTCAAGCGTCATGCAATCAACCGTTCAATCATCATGCAATCAAGCGTTCAAGCGTTCAAGCATCAAGCGTTCAAACGTTCAAGCATCAAGCGTTCAAGCGTCATGCATTGAAGTGTCAAGCATCATGCGTTTAAGCGTCATGCGTTCAAGCGTTCATGCGTTAAAGCATTAACGTGTTCAAGCGTTCGAGCGATCGAGCGTTCGAGCGTTCTAGCGTTCCAGCGTTCTAGCGTTCCAGCGTTCAATAGTCATGCGTTCAATCGTCATGCATTCAAGCGTTCAAGCATCAAGCGTTCGAACGTTCAAGCGTCAAGCGTCATGCGTTCAAGCGTTCATGCGTTCAAGCGTTCATGCGTTCAAGCGTTCAAGCGTTCAATCGTTCGAGCGTCAAGCGTCATGCATTCAAGCGTTCAAGCGTTCAAGCGTTCAAGCATTCGAGCGTCATGCAATCAAGCGTTCAATCGTCATGCAATCAAGCGTTCAAACGTTCAAGCATCAAGCGTTCAAGCGTTCAAGCGTCATGCATTCAAGCGTCAAGCGTCATGCGTTAAAGCGTCATGCGTTCAAGCGTTCATGCGTTAAAGCGTTCAAGCGTTCGAGCGTTCGAGCGTTCCAGCATTCGAGCGTTCGAGCGTTCAAGCGTTCGAGCGTTCAAGCGTTCAAGCGTTCCATTGTCATGCGTTCAATCGTCATGTGTTCAAGCGTTCAACCATTCAAGCATTCAAGCATTAAGCGTTCAAACATTCAAGCGTCAAGCATCAAGCGTCATGCGTTCAAGCGTTCATGCGTTAAAGCGTTAAAGCGTTCAAGCGTTCAAGCGTTCAAGCATTCAAGCGTTCAAGCATTCAAGCGTTCAAGCGTTCAAGCGTTCAATCGTTCGAGAGTCAAGCGTCATGCATTCAAGCGTCATTCATTCAAGCGTCAAGCATCATGCATTATGCATCATTCATCAAGCGTCAAATGCAATATCAATTTTGGGAAAATCCACTCAAAGAAATCAGAAATAATCATGCATCAAGCATCAATGGTCTTCTTGCATGTTTTCATATAAGTGAAATGAAATCAACATCGTCATTTCTTGGTGGCGGGCCAGTGGTTTTGACAAACAAATGAACAACTCCCATTTTATTCACGGACATTTGAGATGCCATTTTCCATGAACTTTCATCAACGACATCCATCAGATTGAAATGTAATTTACTCCCTTCTCCATCCTCCACGCGACACAGGATTTAACCAACGCAATACTCATGAAATTTTAAAACTCAATGTATAGAAGTTTTAATCCCTTCATAAGTACTAGATGGTTTACCCTGGAGTTTCAATTTTTTACCTCCGTAGTACTCCGCACCAAATTGAGTTTCAATTATTTCACCGCCATAAAATACCATAATCTGAAATGCCGACATTTTCACTACATATGAAACGTAGACAAAAAAAGTCATAATACATCTCTACAAATATCATAGGTAAACACTAAATAAACACACACACTAAATAAAATACAACAAACTAGCGATTAGCCCGGAACAAAGATTGAAGTCTTCCGGTAAGTGATTTCGAAGCAGGGGCAATGCTAATCGAGCGTCGTGCTGGCTGATATTGTGTTGCGGTTGGATTGGTATTTGTTGTACTAACTGAGTTTCGAGCAGGTTGACTATCCACATGAGTTGGTGCACTACCTGAAATTAATGAAATCATTAATAAAAAAAATCATTTGCATCTTTGTTTAAGATCAACCAACTAAAAGTATAATATATAACCTGCATCGGATCTCCTCCCTAATGGTCGCCCTCTTTGTTTTCCACGCCGTCCTTCCATTGCATCCATGACCATTGGAATACGAATGTGCCTCCTACGTCCGCGGCGAATTAATCTCCTCTCTGGAATGACAATCAGTCCGTTGTACTCTGGCCATTCACATTGATTTGGAAATGGATTGAATTTTCCTATCTAGGTGTTCATAAGAGATTCAGCAGTATAATAAGGTGCGACGAATTGGGCTAACTCCAACTGTCGGACCCTAATTACGACCAATGCATGCGAACATGGCACACCCGTCATATTTGATTTCAAACAAGTACATCGCGTATTCCGTCCCTTTTCAACGTTGACATGATATTTGAAATCCTGCCATTCACCGTTTGGTAAGGTCTCTCCTTGGTGTAGCACTTCGAAGCTTCCTTCCTCCGATCGATATGGGTCTACTCGGTGCGATCTTGACTTGTGGCCTCTTCGAACAAGCATTGTCATTACCGTTCGAGAATATTGAAATCCCTCGTTGACTGTTTGCATAGATTTGTTCCTATGCTCATCAAACCAGTTTACGCACTTGTACCAAGTACCTTCGACGATAGCCACAACGGGCAACATGCGAACCGCTTTAAACACCCGGTTCAAAGATTCTGATCCATTGCTTGTCATGATTCCCCAACGATATCCCTTATCAAAGCATTGTGCCCACTTTGCAGGATTCACCGGTTCTGTTTGATCATTCGCTTTTTTTTTACCAATCGACTTTAAATATTCATATGCTCCAGGATATTGTGCTTTTATAGCGTTCATGTTTTCTTTGAATCGACGGGGCTTCTTCTTCGAGGCTGCCAACTTAAAAAGTTTTTTTAGATTCTCGTCAGGAAATTTTGAGTATACATTCTCGGCTACATGCTGCATACAATATCGGTGCACAGCTTCGCCGTTTGCCCCAGACCATCCATATTGCGGATGTTCGAAAACCGCCTTAATTCCCTTGTGTCGGTCCGATATTACACATATCTTAGTTTGTCCAAACACTTCTCAACGCAACCAATTCATAAACCAGCCCCAATTTTCTAGGTTTTCTTACCAATGCAAATGCCAATGGTATCAACTGACCCTCGACATCATAGCCACACGCCATCAACAGTCTTCCCTTGTAACGACCAGATGAGAACCCGGCATCAATACTTATCACCGGTCGTAGGTATCTAACCGCCTCAATACATGGACCCCATGTCCAAGCCGCTGCCTGAAAGTAGCGAACTTCAGGTCGATTAGTTGGCTTCGTCAGAATCAAATACTTCGTTCCTGGATTGGTGGATTGAATCGCATTAAAATAACGAGGAAGCAAGGCATATGATCCCTCCCAAGAACCAAAAATTTTGGTTATTGCTAATTCCCGACCACGCCATAACTTAGCGTACGATGGATCAGCGCTTGGAAATTTTGCTTTAACTAAATGACGAACATTCTTAATTGTCATCACTGTATCCTCGTTCATCTCCTTCTTGATTGCACCGGCAATTATTTTAGCGGTTAGTTGTGCATGATCCACTCGTGTGATCGACTGGATACAAGTGTGCGGGTACGGATTAGTTCTTATAGTCCAAGAATTAGCGCCTTTGGTGCACACCGCATACAACCTCCAAAAACATCTAATATCTTTACACTTCATCACCAACTTCGACCTATTACTGCTTTCTGTGGTGATCTCTATTTTCCCTTTAATATGGTAATCACTAATGACCCATTGTAAGTGATCTTTCGAATTGAATACACGATTTACAGCTAGAGGATCATCGGACAAAGTTTGTGCTTCCGTGTAAAATTCGTTGAAACCAGAAATATCACTAAGCTCCTGAACCGGGTGATGCTTCTCTGATCGTCCTTGCACGATCAATCGACGATCCGAACGATCGCTAGGATCATAATCCTGATCATCTTCGTCGGAAGTGTAATCATAATCTTCCCCAGTTTCCCATTCTCCCTCGTCGGGTACTATATTATTATCGTCGTCATCTTCAATGTCTTCGGGAATATCAGATATGGGCTCATTAAGATCAATGTGTTGTGAATGCCTTTCTGGAGGGCTATGAGGAGTCTGGTGAGGGCTATCAGGAATTGTATTATGATAAAAACTAATTTGATCGGTATTCTGGGAAATCACGACCCGAGGATCCTCAACTGGGTTCCTAGTTTCAGGTAAATTGCTAGTAAAATTACCAGCATTCTCATTTGGTACGACCTCAACAAATAATTCAATAAATCTCCAATTCATTTCCCCTCGTGCCATTTCAAATATCATTCTCCACTCTACCTCTTCACGTATGGGAATTAGACAAAAATAATATGCACTGCTCCCTGTTGTGTTGTACCGAGCGCTAATATTAAGTGAATGTTGACTTTCAAATATTCCCAACTTCTGGTATATAATGTTTTGGACATCTTCGTAACGAATTTGATCATTTCCAGGAAAACTGAATTTAGGAGCACAACTATACTCGATACCATAAGGTCCGTTACGTATCTCACCACCAAAATACACAGAAATTGGAATCATTTCTCTGAAGTTTTGCTGTGCATGAAAAAAAGTAAGTAACATATAATTGTACTTATCATGAAACAATTTTGACGGACTGAAGCCTCCAATTTCGAAGAGATCATGCATCATTGCTATTTCTAGTAACATATTAACATAATACACTAATTTCTTTAAAGAAATTAGCAATGAATTAACATATGTATTAACATATTATTAATTAAGTATTAACATAGCAATGAATTAACATAATACACTTAATTAAAAAATAACATATTCTTTATACATTGAAATTTACATACCTATTCTTTAATTAGGTCATATTTGTGTATTGTTATTTTTTTCAATGTATAAAAAATAACAATACACTAATTTCTTTAATTTTATCAATGCATGCAAATTAAGTAAATAAAAATAAATAATAAATTGTTATTAATGCATGCAAATTACTTTAATTTTATCAATTTTTGCATTTTTTGAAAGGACTAATTTATTTAATGCATGCAAATTAAAATAAGTAAATAAATAATAAATCTATTTTATCAATCTATTTTACAATATATTAACTAAATAATAAAACTAGATTAATCAAGAACTAACTAATTTCTTTACACCTATTAAATTATTTACAAAAATTATATTAATTATATAATTAATAAAAATAATTAGTAAAAAAACGTACCAATTTGTTAACTATTGGAGAAAGGAGAAATCTTGCAAACTCAGGCGTTATTAATCGATAAAATTATATTGAGTACACGAGAACAATGGCGTTTTAATAATGCAAATTTTAACACTAGATCGGGATCTTAGTTTCCGGTCCAGAACCGGATTCTTAGTTTCTGGTTCGGACCGGAAACTAAGATTTCGGTTTGCCTACTTTTGTAAAAAAAAATAATTTTCCTATTTTAATGTTTTTCAATTTTATTTTGTTTATTATTAAAAGTTTCGGCATTCTCTCTTATTAAGTGTTGATTCATTAATTTCTGTGCCTTTTAACTTCTAATATATTCATAAAGTATTAAAATAATAATTGATACACTCACTAACTTTCATGTTTGATCATAAAGTATTAAAATAATGATTGATACACTTGTTGTCTCTTCTTTTTGCGCGAATGAATTGTAAAATAATAGGACTCATCAAAATACGCACTGTATCGCATCCGGTGCGAATTCCGCGTCCGTTCGTATCAGATACGAATTCGATTGTATTTTTAACGAAACCGCGTAACAGAGATTCACAGACAAGATTCAGAAAATCCGGCCAAAATCTGCTTTTCAGATTTTTTCAGATTTGATCTAGGTTACTATATATATTTTACTAGTTTCAAAGCTGTTAGCCTTTACCAATGAGCCGCGTGGACCCATGTTGGGAGGTTTTTTTTTATTTTCATCTTATCTTCGTACTTTTTTTTACTTTTTCAAAGGAAGTAGGACTGTGACAGTCAACGGGTTATGTAATAAAAAAGAAGAAGTTAGAAGACTAGTAGAGACGAAGAGGAGCAAGGAATACTCTCCCGTACATATTAATTTCCATCCTCGCACTATTTGCTATTTTGCTCCACAAAACCCATTCCATGTTTTCCTTAATCCTACTACAACAGCAACTCAGAAAACAAGCAAAGCGATTCCCTTACCTCCATTTCAACAAAGAAGGAATCAAGAGCCTCTGTTAACCTCAAAGCTTCCGTTTTCTCGGTAAGAAAATAGTTCTACCCTTCACTTAATTTCCATTGTTTTGTTTCTTTTGGAACGATTAAGCTTGATTAATAATTTTAAATTATTGTCCAAAATCCTTCATACAGGAAAACATAAAAGCAACAAATTTTTCGAATTTATTCCATCTCACTCTATTGTAATTAAACTAATTCACTTCAATAAAATTATCTGACAGGTTTTATTTGAATCAATTACCAAAACCCTTGATCTATTTCTCCATCCTCTTGAATCTGATGGAATGCCTAAGCTCTGTTGCCTCAGCTCTTGTACCTTTGGTCAGCAATACTATTGTTAGGCATGTCGCATATCCATTCACTGCCAAAACCAACGTAACAAAATTGAACAGGTCTGTCACTACAGAATTAGCGGATAAGAAACAGGATGCAGTAACAAAAATCAGCAATGCCAAGCATGAAAACGGAGTCCCAACTGCGCAGGCGACAAGATGGCTACAAGAGGTGGATGCCATTGAACAAAAAGCAGAGGAGATCCAACAAAACTATCAGAAACTGAACCGGTGCCTCTGTAACATCTCAACTAATCTCTGCTCAATTTACCAGATTAGTAGAAGTGCCGCAAAGAAACAAGCAGACGTGAGGACTCTGTGTGATAGGATACAGACTATTGAAGTGATTGTTCGTATGCCACCACCTCTACCACCGGAGATGCCATCAAAAGCATACAATGATAGGTAAATACTTTGATGCTTTAAATTCAAGAAAGAAAGGGAAATCCAACCCTATGTACTTATCGTTGGAAACCTGATCTCCTTTGATTTAATAAAATCAGTCAAGTAATAAAAAAGATCGGGCCATGTGGCGGCGCTGATGGCGAATACAAAGCTATGAATGTCAAAGGAACAACTCGCATTCGTTGGATTACTGTTTTGCATGGCTATGCTATTCACGGTATTCAGGTGGGTTACAAAACAGATGACCGTGAGAAAGATACCGAAAGGTGGGGTGGAGAGGGAGGAAGGTGGGGTACAGATGAATTTGCTCAAAGCAAGGTACCATATATGAACCTTTTTGCAACACTGCAAGTTAACAGTGAGACTTTTGGCACGTTTTATTTTTTTGGAATACCAAATTAATTTGACTACCAGTATCTTATGTTTATGTTTTTGGCATTTGAACCAGCTCCCTTTTTTCGAAATACTGGTAGAAGCTACCAGTTGTTGAACCCGCTCCCTTTCCAAGTCTTTTGTATTTCAAAAAGAGTAGTTTGACATCGTCGGAGTATTTTTTTTTTTTTTGAGGAAAGTGGGCATCGCCCACTTAAAATTTTCATTAAAACAAAGAAAAGATTACATTATTTATTTACATAAGTCCCCTCAGGGATATTATTATGAACTACGTATTAAGTGATTACAAGATTTTCCTAGCAAGCTAGTCCAATTTCTTGCTTCATGGAGGATTTCCATAGATAAGAGCGTCGTTGGTCTTGACGTCGAGGAGAAGATTCGTCGGTTTCTCTCCTTCCATATGCACCATAGTGTTGCTAACATCACAGATTCCCATGAAGTGTGATTGTTTTGGCTCCAGTTTGCTTTGTTGGTCAACCAGAACATGAGGAAGTCACCTGAGGTAGGCGGAGTGAAGTTCTGGACCACTTGGTTCCATATCCGTCTTGTAGATGGGCATGTCAGGAATAGGTGGGTTTGTGTTTCTATTGCGTTAGTATGGAAAATAACGCATATGTGATCCTGGAGAATCAAACCTCGTTTTCGAAGAGCCTCCTTTGTGGGTAATTTTTCCTTAATCAACATCCACAGAAAGATTCGTGTTTTGAGCGGGGCTTTAATGCTCCATAACATTGTATGGTGGCGATCTATTATTCCGGGGTTTATGAGAAATGCATAGGATGTTCTTGAGGAGTATTGTCCGTTAGGGCTCCATCTCCATTTGAGTGACCTATCTTCTTGGAGGTGTGTGGAGGTTTGAAAATTTTGCAACATTGATAGTATTTCTCGAAGAAAGAATGAGGGGTATTTCTTCTGTAATTGCATATCAATCGGGTCATGGGATGAGGGCAGGAAGTAATTGTTGTGGATGATCTTTGAGAGAGTGGAGGCGGGATTTTGGTAGATGGTCCATAACCATTTCAACAGTAGAGATCTATTTAGACATTTCAAGTCTGTTACTCCAAGACCTCCATGTTTTCTAGGTAGACATATTGTTTGCCAATTAATGAGGCACACCCCTTGTGCTGGGGTATCATGTCCTTTTCAGAAGAATCTCATTTTTGTTCGTTCAATATGTTTAATTAGCCAAGCCAGAAGTAGAAAAGCCTGCATGTAATGAATTGGGAGAGCATTGATGACTGAGTTGATAAGCGTGAACCTGCCTCCTTTGGATAGGATTTATCATTTCCAATTGCCAAGCCTGAGTTGGATGGTATCCAGTATGGATAGAAACATGTCTTTTTTGGGCTTGGAAATAGTAAGCGACGGTCCTAAATACTTAATTGGGAAATGTGCTGCACTATATTGGAGGATATTCTGAACTACACAGTGTAAATTTTGAGGTACGTTAATGGGTACGAAAGAGCTTTTCAAGGGGTTGATTGATAGGCCTGTCATTCTGGCATATTTGTGGAGTATATTCATGAGTGCTCGTAGGCTTTCCGGGTGGGCATCTAAAACGAGTAGCGTGTCGTCCACAAATTGGTATCCGTCATTGGTAGCGAGAGCAGTCTCACAAATCTGGAGGCGGTTGCTGTGATAAGCGATTGTAAATAGTCTGCCACTAGAATGAATAATAAGGGGGATAACGGGTCTCCCTGGCGTACTCCTCTTCGATGGTAGAAGGTAGGGCCCGCAATCCCATTTACCCGCACGTAGGAAGACGGGGATATAAGTAGATTGTTGATCCATTGTATCCATTTAGGTGAGAATCCTTTTGCCTTGAGTAAGTTCCGAATGAAGTCCCAGGAAACTGTATCGAAGGCTTTTTTGAAGTCTACTTTGTATAGGATGGTTGGAATTTTAAGTTTTTTTCCTTAGTATAAGAGATTCCCTGGATACCAAGAAGGTTTCCATTAGGCTTCGCCCCTTGATGAAAGCCGTTTGATTTTTCGAGATTATGTGGGGTAGAAGAGATTGGAGTATATCCGCTAGTAGTTTGGATATTATTTTAATGATTGTTGAGATAATGCTTATTGGCCTGTAGTCGTCCATTGTTAGGTCGTGTTTATGTTTAGGTATTATGGTGATACAAGCCTGATTTAATCTCCATAAGTTGAGTTCATTCCTGTAAAAGGAGGAAACTAGTGCAAAAATTGTGTTACCTACGGTTGTCCAGTAGTGTTGGAAGAATTCAGCCGGGAAACCATTTGGGCCACAAGCTTTTCCTTTTGCTAGATTGAACACTACTTTCTTAATTTCCTCATAGGTGAATTCTTCGTGGAGTGATTCCATTTGGTGTGCAAGTTCTGGATTTGCTATTATTGTTTCCATGTGATTGGTGCTCTCTTTTTCCCTAATATGTCCTTGTAGTGTTTAGAGAATGCTAGTGCAATTGTTGTTTCGTCCATGATCGTTGATTCATCGACCTGTAATGAGTGAATGTGATTGCTTGTGAAGCGTTTGGTGGCAACTGAGTGAAAGTATTTAGTGTTGTTATCACCTAGTTTGAGCCATCGTACCAAAGAGCGTTGTTGCCATTTTTGTTCTTCGATCAGTGCAAGGGCGAAGGCATGTTGTTTAAGCTTAAGGCGAAATAAGAATTCCGGGCTTGTTAGGTCACGCCTTTCCTCTACTTTATCAAGAGTTTGTATCAACACTCTAGTTCTTGCTAAGAGGGTGGCCGTGAGTGCAAATTTTTCCTTTGTCCAAATTTTTAAAGCTCGCCTGGTAGAGTTCAACCGTCTTAGGTAGTCAATTGCTAGGATATTGGAGGGATTGGGGATATTCCATGCTTTGTTGACGATATGTTGTGTTTCCTGAAAATTGCACCAGAATCTTTCAAATTTGAAGGCTTTTAATCTTCTTCGAGGGATTTGATGATTCGTTAATTTGAGAGGTATGTGGTCGGTGACGTTCGACGGAGTTTGCGTGAGTGTATATTTGTGAAGGTGGTTGAGAAGGTTAAACCAGTGCTCAGAGAGGAAGACTTTGTCCAGTTTCGAAAGTGTCGGATGGGGTCTATTGTTGGAGTATGTGTAAGACCTTCCTTGTAGTTGGATTTCAGACAACATTAGCTCATCAAGACAGTGGTTAAATTCGAGAGCTATTCCTTTGTTGAATGAATTTTCAGTAGTATCATGTGGTGTCCTGAACAAGTTGAAGTCACCTAAAAGTATCCATGGTAAATCATTTAGTTTTCTTATTTCCCTTAGTTCATCTAAGAACTGTGTTTTAAGTGTGTCATCTATTGGTCCATAGACGTTCGAGATCATGAAGTTTTTCGTGTGCGTACGTAAGAGCACTGTGCATGAGAAAGTGTGAACGTAAGAGTCGAAAGATTCAAAATCATTTGATCAAGCCGTAACGATACCTCCCTTTGTGTTAGTTGCTGGTTTGTAGTGAAAATTTTGCAGGGGGGGGGGGGGGGGGCACACTTGAAGTACTCGAAAGTAATCAACGTGCTCCCATTTTGTTTCCTGTAGACAAACAATTTGACAGTTTTGAGTTCGCAAAATGTTTTTAATCACCGCACATTTAGATGAGTCTCCCAGACCCCTTACATTCCAAGAAAGTATAGATTGCATGAATGAAAACTATCCTAAACCAAAATTGGATGATGCTGTTGACATCGTATCCTAAACTATGTAAGCAACAAGATTAGAGTGCGGTGGAATGGACTCTATATGTCCTCGTCCATGAAGGCCGCATCAGCGCTGTCATGGACGTGAAGCTCTTGCTCATCCTCATTATCATTGCCTATTTCCTTGTCTCTTCCTTCTTGTTCAACCTCATTGCTGCTGACTACTACCTTGTCTCTTCCTTCCTTTTCCATGAGGTGTTGACCATCAAAGAAATTAGCCAACTGCACGTAATTAGCCAATTTCTGAATATCCTCTTCGGCGAGGGGCTTGGTGTAGAGGACTTCGGCATCCAGACAACGCATAATTTCATCGATACTCTCCTTATGCTCCTTCGACTTGAGTATTTTCCTTGCCGCTTGCTTCCCTTTGGCCGGAGTAATAATCATGTCCGTGAACTGCTTTGGTCTGGCGACCCGGACGCTCTTTCTCTTTGGTGGCAGTAAGGTGCGGTGGGTGACTAATTTTCACTGCAAGTTGAAATTAACAATATGGTAAAAATTTCTCTTTTTGAAATACAAAAGAAAATATGTATATCTGAAAGTTCTGAATAATTTATCTATCTGAATTTTCACTGCATGTTGAAATTTGCCACACACACACAAATAGTGCATGATTTTGATTATATGTATTGGTCTTGTAGTTTTACATTAAGGATGAGGGTGAGTATATTACCTCTGTAAGCGGCCACATGGAAAATTGTGGTGGATTCACACTTATAATGTCGATCAGATTTCACACAAATTTGACGAGTTTTGGATACGGTCGAGAAAAAGGAAATACTTTTGAACTTTCAGAACCTGACAGTCAAATTATTGGATTTTATGGACGCTTTGGATATGATCTTAACGCAATTGGAGTTTATGCCAAAGGTATGTAAATTATCACTGAAACTACCCATTATTCTGTTACTTTTTTCTATAGAAGTCGGAAACTAAATTTGTTTCTCTCCGCTAATCAGGCAGCATAATATGTGGCTAATGATTGAAATATCGATCATTTGGTTCTCATTTCTTAAAAGGAAGATTTCAATCTTTAAATCCATTGGCCTCAAAGAAAATATTTTGATTCATGTTTGTGTTTTATTTAGCTTAGTTATTTTACAAAGGATTTTGATATGGTAGGTTTATGACGCGGCCATGACAATGTCAAACAAGCTAAGGTGCTTGAGAAGGTCGATGTTTCCATGGATGGGTGTTATCTTTACTCTGTTTGCAGTCTCCACTACGGACATCAAGTTAGAAGTTCATCAATTCTAATAATTGTTTCAATTGTTTCTTTTTATTTCATATGGCGTGTGATGGATCCTTTCTTCGTCAAGAAGGATCCTAACAAAATAAAATGAAGTTTGGGTGTATGTATGAAATTTGGTTTGTGCATGAACTATTACTATTATTATTTAGAGTAAATCTATTGTCCCTCTGGTTTGTGTCCCCCTCTCACGTCCCCCTGGGAGAGCTATATAAAGAAATTAGAATTCCGCGGATTCAGCGCTGTTCAAAATTTATTTTCGATACTTCTTTTTCCTTCTCTTCGGTTCTTTCTTTTCCCAAATTCCATTTATCGTTCTCCATCAAAACCTCTAACGAGACAGAGATGAAGGAGGGAGGGACTACGTTATGAGACTCCTCTTTGGTTCTATCAACGTTCTTTGTCAGTATCTCGAGCGATCGCCAGAATCAAATACAGTGGCTTCGTCTCCGGAGGGAGATCCTTGCTAGGGTTTGTTGAGGCGCAAGGAAACACCTCATTTCGTTGCTCTTCGTCTGGCCCTTGCATTCCTTGCCAGTACTCTGGATTTTTTTACCTTTCTCGATAAATTAATTTGTGTTATTTAGACGTAATTTTTTAATTGGTGCGTAGTTTATGGATTGTAGAATTGGTCTTGTAATAACATGGTTGATTGGATTGAAACTTGATTGAGATTCGTAATTGGACCACAACGAATTTGGAATAGTGATTTAGTAGTTCAGATTGGGTGTCAATAGCATTCTTTTGAGTTCATCTTGTGATTTTTTTGTTTCTTCGACATATTTGTTTTGCTTGTAAAAGTGACATCAGACATCTAGCAATAGTAGCAATTATTTGCATTCAATTCTTATTTTTTCTTATAATTGGGAATTGCTATGATTTCACAAGTCTTTATAGCAGAACACACAAGTATCTATATTGTGACATCAAGTCTTTATATTACAGCAAGCAAATCTTTTTATTTAAAAATGCAGCAAAAATGCTGTAAAATTGGAACATGCAAGTTTTTATATTTAAAAATGCAGCAAAAATTTTAGCTTTTTCTTGTTTTTGTTGTTTTTGTATAACAATTGTATTGCATTTTTTGTGCATTTTACCATATAGAGGAATCGTTGTTTTCTGAAAAAATAAGTTAGCAGTTGATAAAAAAAGAGTGTGCATTTTTTGTGCACATCAGAGCTTCTAAGGGGGACGCTTAAGGGGAAACTGTTAGGAGCTCCCTATTTTTTATCAGTATGTAATTTTATTTGTTCTTGTGCATTCTTTTTCTCAATATCATATTTAAATCAGTCGACATGCATGTTTTGTGCACCCGAAATACTATATTAAATAAGAAAATAGAGACTAATTCATTTAGTCATTTACAAAATATTAAAATAAGAGTGAGGTTATGGTGTTTGCGCATCTGGACCCTCCGATGTGCATTGAGATTCGATGCGCACGAATCTCTGCGAATCTTAGTGCGCTCGGATGGTCCAGATAAACAAACACAGTGCATGCGTAAACACCAGAGTTCTACCCTTCACTTAATTTCCATTGTTTTGTTTGTTTTAGAACGATTAAGCTTGATTAATAATTTTAAATTATTGTCCAAAATCCTTCCTACAAGAAAACATAAAAGCAAAAAAAATTTTGGATTTATTCGATCTCACTCTGTAGTAATTAAACTAATTCACCTCAATAAAATTATCTGGCAGGTTCTATTTGAATCAATTACCAAAACCCTTGATTTATTTCTCCATCCTCTTGAATCTGATGGAATGCCTATATAAGCTCTGTTGCCTCAGCTATTGTACCTTTGGTCAGAAATTCTATTGTTAGGCATTTCGCATATCCATTCACTGCAACCACCAACTTAACAGACTTGATCAGGTCTGTCACTATAGAATTAGCGGATAAGAAACAGGATGCAGTAACAAAAATCAGCAATGCCAAGCATGAAAACGGAGTCCCAACTGTGCAGGCGACAAGATGGCTACAAGAGGTGGATGCCATTGAACAAAAAGCAAAGGAGATCCAACAAAATTACCAGAAACTGAACCAGTGCCTCTGTAACATCTCTCCTAATATCTGCTCAATTTACCAGATTAGTAGAAGTGCCGCAAAAAAACAAGCAGAGGTGAGGAGTCTGTGTGATAGGATCGTTCGTATGGCACCACCTCTACCACCGGAGATGCCACCAAAAGCATACAATGATAGGTAAGACCTTGATGCGTTAAAATAGAAAAAGGTAGGGAAATCCGACCTTACGTACTTGTCGCTGAAAACCTGATCTCCAAAAAGAGTGTTTAGAAACTATATAGAGAAATAAAAAAATATAAAGAGAAATAAGAAATTCCTCTTAGCTTATTAATTAATATATTCTAAGTTGCTAATGTGGATTTTGTTGATTTAATGAAGTCAGTCAAGTCATAAAAAAGATCGGGTCATGTGGCGGTCATGGCGGGGGAGACAGAAATATGCATATCAATGGTGTCTCTCGCATTCTCAAGATTACTGTTCGCCATGACGTTGCTATTGATGCTCTTCAGGTGAATTATCTGCGCAATGGGCATGAGGAAAGTACCGAAAGGTGGGGTGGAGACGGAGGAGGTGAAATTCAGGTACTACGCATCTTATTGCATTTCTATGTTTCAATTCCAGCACTGCGAATTAAAGTGAAACTTCTTCCACGTTTTATTTTTTGGTAAATAAAATTAATTTGACTACCATCATCTATTATGAGATAATAACAAGAATTGAAAGACAAATATCTTTATACTCATCTTTTTTTGGCATTTGAATAAGCTCCCTTTGCAAGTCATTTGTTTCCCAAAAAGAGTAGTTAGACATTGTCAGAGTAACTTTTTAATTAGATCATCTAGATTTTTATTCAACTAGACACCTAATTGGATATTTAAATTGAGGAATATAATCTTCAGCTTATTGTAAAAGGAACAATTATTTTACCAAACTAATTTTTAGTTGTGTTATAAAATGCAAGTCAAAATTCACTCAGTTCTGAGATAAAAAGTTAAATATATTTTTGACGAATTTGAAAAATTAGATAAATTTCTGTGACTTGCACTTGTATCAATATCTTCTATTATTTCACCTACTGCAGTTGTGTAAGTTCTGCAATTCTGTTACTAGGAAAAGACAAAATGGAAATATGTATATGAAAAGTTTGGAAGAAATTATATTTTTTGAATCTTCAGTACATGTTGAAATTTGCCAGAAAGAAAAGTAGTGCCTAATTTTGGTTATATGCTATTGGTTTTGCAGTTTCATCTTGAACCGGATGAGTATATTACCTCTGTAAAAGGCTACATTGGTGACTTCGGAGGATATACAATTGTAAAGTCACTCAAATTTGAGACAAACTTTGCGAGTTTTGGACCATATGGTCGAGAGGAAGGAATGCCTTTAGAACTTTCAGCACCTAACGCTCAAATTATTGGATTTCATGCGCGATCTGGATTATTTCTTGACGCAATTGGAGTCTATGTGATCAAAGGTATGCAAGTTATTAATGAAAGCTACCCATTTTTCTGTTATTTTTCTGTAAAATTATCCGAACTAAATTTGTTATTTTCGCTAATCGGATCAGTATAAGATCAACTATGTATTATTACAGTAAGGTGGCTAATGATTGAAATATTGATTATTTGGTTCTCAAATGAATATTTCAATCATAATTCCCAATGGCCTGACGAAAATATTTCAATTTATGTTGTGTTGTATTTACTTTTGTTACATACATGATACATTACAATTGATTTTTGTGTGGTAGGTTTATAATGCGGCCATGACAATGTAAAATATAAGCTGAACTCCTACAGAAGGTCGAAGTTTCAATGCATTGATGGGTGCTATACAGTTATCTTTACTCTTTATGCAATCTCTGCTACTGACACCAAGTTAGAAGTTCATCAATTCTAATAATGGTTTCCATTGTTTCTCTTTTTCATAAGGACGTGATGGATCCTTTCTTTGTCAAGAAAGATAACAGCAAAATAAAATAAAGTTTGGGGAGGTTTGTGCATGACGTGAGATTATTTTTTGTATTAGTGTTTTTTTTTGTTTTGAAAAAAGTAGGCACCAGCTTCCATAGAACCGAAAGCAAAGTTTTATAAAATAATCCTACATCATAGGAGGTCTATACCAGTAGGAATGACGGGAATTGAAAAGAAAAATGATACAAATGCCTAACTTTGCATTCCTCATCACACAATATCTTATTTCTTATTCAAATCATGCAACTTCTGTGCACTCGAAATACTATTTCAAATCCACTTTTACAGTTTTTAAAGCCACTATATAAAACAAAAACCCACACCAAGCAACATATAAAAAAAGAGACTAATGCAATTATCCATTGCTAAACTATAGAATAACAGAGAAGTAACCAGAAAAGTGTGATTGCGAAAGGGGTCATGTCACTTTTTAACCAGCAGTAGCAAGGAACAACGCAATTGATTTTGGGGTTGGATCTATATCTGAGCCAATTTTGTCTCCTTATGTTGTCTACGCATTTTTTGGGAGCTTATTGTTTTGACGAAATGTCTTTGTAAAACAGAAGCATTTATTTTGCTGATTCAGCCTAACTATCTAGCCCATTATTACATATTAATTGACAACTACATATTTTAAAATCCGAATTAAGAAGTTTTTTTTTGTATATTTGAATTTGAACGCCTACACACACATCTTTATATCAGAAAACAGAATAAAAAACAATGATCCAGAGCTGGATTATGTAGAAAATTACACTTTCCAACCACCGTTCTTCTTTGTTATGGCCAACCAAAAAGTTTTATTATAGATATATGATTAAACATGTACATAGATGATAGAACATCTTTTACCAGGACAAGCAATCATATGCAACAAGCCAAGTATCAACTTCATAGAAAATTAACTCCAGATGAAATCGTTATCACCAAATGATGAATGCATGCCAGAGATTATAAATTACAAGACCCCAGAAATGTCAGAAAAAACTGCAGCTTTTCAATTGATTAGAGTATGCTTCAAATTGTCATGCTATAGATAGCTTTCTTAATTCTGATCCTCCTACTTTTTTTTTTTTGCATACTTGCACAATGGCCCTTCTCGTATACAATAAATTATGTTTAAAATATTAAAGGAGCACAACTTCGACTTGTCCAGACCTACCAAAATATGACTGGGCCCAAGACTTTTTATTGTTTGAAGTTTTGAACAAATCAAACACAACAGAATCCCCCAAATCTGAAAATAATAGAGAGCTTCGCGTGACCAGAAGTATCCTGAAATAATCTGCAGCCATATTGAAAATTTGGCCTGATTTGAAGGGCCTACAATTTTGCCTTTGAAATGAATTTAGTCTCTCAGAAGGAACACTGTCAAATACACATCATACACAAAAGAAGACCAAAACTTGACAACATAACAAGTATGAACCTAACAAAAGGAAATTAATAAAAAGATATAATGAGCATCATTGGTTGTGTTTATACATAAATCGACTAAACTAATCCTATCAATTATTAGGTAACAATTACCACAGCTATTACTTGCATTGCCTCGGCCGAAAGTTCTCTTCGAGCAGGAGGGATTCAATAAGCTCCTCAAGCCTCTTTGCACCGGGACCTGGCTGTAAGTGAGTCACATTGCCCACAACCAAGCAAGGATCGGACGCAGCATCGGTGGAATTCTCAGCAACTGGTTTTTTACCCGCACACCATCCACCCGGCACAATCATGTCTGGCCCACGAAGCAGGAGATCTGAGTCTATCTGATCCAGAACGGGGTTGTTACTCTTGAACTTGCGAGCAAACGGTGCATTGCTACTAACCATCCTGAAGACAATAACAAACAAATAAAAACAGAGACAAGTGAACCTACTGTCATAAAAAAATTGTCTCTAAAGACCAAATCATCAAATGCAGAAATGACAGTGAACACATATGTAACAACTCAAACTGGTAGGTACCCAAATTGACTGTACAGCCCTTTGCTTTTACATAACAAATATACAATCAATTGGTTGACAATCTCAACCACCCATGTACTGTAATATACCAGCATTTAAAAACAGTACAATAATTTTGAACCCGCTCAGTTACAACTGAAATCTAATACATGACTTTTTTAAAATTTGGTGCACAATACAAAACCCAGTAACATTTATTATGCCAAATTATAGATTTACTGGTATATACCTGGAGAAGTCAGCGACAGTGAGGTGGTGGGGATGTTGCTTAGGTGGATTATCCCATGAGATAAAATGTAGATCATGGTTAACTGTAGTGTTCTTAAATTCCTTTGAATTGCATATCACTGTGTGGAAATATCCCTCAGGAGAAGAGAGAAAATTGGCATAGTACATTAAAATGGTGCGAGGTAGGTTGTCCCAACCCCAAATGCAATAGTCAACAAAGGGACGTGACAGAGCCATCCATGCAGATCCTGATATGTTAAAAAGAAGGAAATAATAAAAATGCAACAAGAGCCACATGCCATGAATTCAACATAAGATATATTTGAAAGAACTTTTAAATACAAGTATTGTCCATTAGACTTTCTTGTGGCACCAGCAAAATCATGATGCGCACTTTCTTGCGGTACATGCATCATCTGTAGTACAGATCTGTTAGTTCCTAGATGGCTAGATTCGTAATATAAACAGTAACTATGTTGTTGCGAGGTACAGACTGCCAGAGCATAAATGGTAAGAAAAGTTCTATTTATACTGTATTGGTTCCTAATATAAGATTTGCCTACAGTAGCAATATAATCCAAGCTCACTGGTAGTGGGGATACATAGCAGTACTAACTACTAAGTGATAGTGTGCATGTTGGTAATTCTGCCTTTGTTTACAGGAAATTGGAAAGAGAGTTTACCAGTAAAAAGTTTGAAGGCAGTAGGTACACTTCTCCTTTGTGGGATCCAAAAGACATCAGCTTTCTTTGTCATGTACAACCCTGGATCCACTATTACTGGTTTTGCCCTCTGAAATCTACAACAAAGAAAAAACAAAGTTAGGAAAAAAAAAGGAGAAATACATCCAATTAATAAAATTTAAAAAAGTAAATTTCAAAAGTGAGAAGTAACATATGATATGATAAGGACATACTCTTTCCAACCAATATCACTAGTATGATCGATGAAATTAAGATCACGCGGTACCTTAGAGAATGCATACAACAGATCTGCATATAGAAAAAAACAAGCAGTTAATTAGCTAGGTTTCCATAATTCTGTAAAGGAAATTAAGTAAATCAGGGGGTAGCAAAGCTTGCTAAATACACCTCGATAATTTCAATTTTGGTTTAAATTGACTCATCATAATCCCGGATTTATACAAAACCACTAACAATAAATAACATTTAACTAGAAAAAATAAACAGGAACTGGATCTTAATAACGACTATTCTATCCAAGAGAATCAAATTATACGCGTACCATAACACAATCAATTTTGGGGAGCACGAATAAAGTCAGAAATTGGTACCATCTTGTGTAACCAAGGGATAATCGGATGCGCTCAGATTGATGAACCAATCCCAGTGGCTGCCTTCCGAGAGCAACAAGGCGGCGGCATGAAGCGTGTTGGCGACCATGGTGGGCCCGCGATAAGTGATCAAATTGGCCTTTGTGATCATCTTTACATTCCCAAATCGCTTAAACAAGGGATGGTTTTCCACAAACACCCTCACTGCATCCCTCTCCTCTTGTGGGGCCTCCCGATCCAGGTGCACAATGTAGCTATTGGTGGGGTGGTAGAGAGCAAGGAGGGTTCTCTGAAGCATGGGTCCATCACCAAGGGAGCCGGAGATGAGGTAGGCGAGGCGTGGAGGGGAGGAAAGAGAGGAGGTGGGAGAGATGCGGAGCTTGGATTCGATGAAGAGAGACGAGGACGGGGAAGAGGAACCGAAAGAGGGGAAGGAAAGGAGGAAGGGGAAGGGAGAGAGAGAGTAGTAGAAGAGGAGGAGCAAGAGAGGAAGGGTTAGGAAGAGAGAGAGTTGAAGGATCCATTTCCGATCGAAGAGGCGGGAGGAGGGAGGAGAGGAGCCTGCTCGCCAAAGAGGAGATTTCATGGCCATGGCGAAGGGTAAACTGGGAAAACGAGTTCGTCTCGTTTTGAACCTTTTTTTTGTCTTCGTGGAACATTTCTCTAGTACTGTGGCTGTTGGGCTTCCTAGTCTACAACGCAATTCAGATCCTCTCCAACTGTAACTAAATTATTGCACTAAGTTATTAGATCTGAACCGCTAATTTTCTATCAACGGTCTAGGTAAGATCTGACTGCGGGCGGTCTAGATCTTTCCAGCTTAGGAAATTCAGTAATTCACTAATGAAGGTCCCATTTCATCAAATCCGCTCTGAAATGGACGGATCAGATCTGATGTGTACTTTCTAAGAAATTTAGTATTAATGGAGGGGAGCTGTACAAGCTAAAGTCAGCTTATTTGAATTGATCAAATACCACCAATTACCCCAAAAAAGTGATATTCTCACTCTTTATTATTTAATACATAGCTATAGCTAAATTTTAGGAGAAACAGTTAGGTGGAATTCACGTTACACTTTTCTTTTGACTATAAGATCAAGAATCCGTATTCCGTGCGGATTTTTATTTTTCCGCTCTCTCCAGAATTAAATTTGAATCGTCAGATTAAAGATCAACGCTTGGTCGCTAACGATATGATTCAGAGAGGCTTTTGATATTATTAATCTGAATCGTTGATTTTCAATTTAACGGTTGAAGAGAAAAATTCTCCTCTATGCGGAACAAAATGTTCTCCGAAAGATTTCCTTTCATAAGATCAACCTTTTCCGACCCGAGATTTGGAATTTTTTTAATGCGTTTGGTGCATACAAATACAAGGTCCAAACGCACAATATAAATATTTTTTTTTAATAAATAATAATATTCACTTAAGTGTATTAAAATACGATTAGTGGAGCTTTACCTAGTTTAGTCACATAGAATAATTGAAGAGTTGATGGTTATGTTTTGTGTATTTTCCAGGCTAGCTGGGATAATTAGGCCTAGACTTCTTTATATTTTATGTTCTTATTTTGTATGTTCTTTTCTATTATAGATATTAAGTAAAATTATGGTGTTTGTGCATGCGTCATGCTCGTGCGTCTAGATTCTTCGATGCGCATCGAGATTCATAAAAAAATTTACGTATCGATTTTTTATGCACATCGAAAAATTTCATATGCATGCACAAACGCCGTGACATCGTAGATATTTGAAGTACTTTTGTATGTTGCTTTCGTTTAATTGAGGGTCGGGGCTTCATTTTGAGGCCGTTCTTATTCATAAAGAAAAATATATATAATTAGTGGACATGTCTCATCCCCGGATAAACATACGATTAGTGGTTCATTGAATATCTCTGAAGTCTTTGAAGAAGTTGGAATAAAATTAAGGAAGACGACCGTTCTTTCAATCGCATATAAGAATATAATTATATGGGTTTAGTATGCAGTCACTCAACAAACTCTTTTATTAATTTTTTAAAATATATTTTTACAATTTCTACTACTCAAATATTATGTACTTCCAAAATATTATATTTCTATTTTTTTAATATTTCATAATCTCCTAATTACTATTACTAGCTCTTTCTTTTATTTTTTGATTCATTGCATGTAGACTTACGACACATACACAAATAAATCAGAAAATAAATTTAAACCCCCTAAAATAGCTCATGTTGGGGCTTGAACCTCAGACCTCATCCTTGTGTCTTAACATTATACTAGGTGGGGCTTGACCTAGGTGGAATGTATGTCTCCATATTTATACTACTCATGAGATACATCTAGAGACCAGATATTTTTCTAATAGATACATATAGAAATATTCTAGAATAACTCTAGAAACTTTGATCTCTTAAGCATGGTAGTCTTCTCTAGAGATTTCCAATCATTTACTTAATTCGATCTATTTAGACTTGGGTCAATGTTGTTTTCTCTCAACACTCCTCCTCAACATTGATCCTCTTTAAAGCATTGATCGTCTCGATGTCACCTTTAATTTTGTACTTCGCATCCATATAGATCATCATGTTTCTTGTCGTAGTTTTGTCTTGGTGCCTTCTTTGATGTCTTTGATGAATCTTCTTCATACTTCACAGTTGATGTCAACTTTTAATATTGCATCTCCAAACACAATCATCGATCTTTATTCATTCCTCGATCGATCTCATGACTAACTGCACAATCACGCAATCTTACTTGGCTTGTAGTATCATCCTCGACTGCAATACTTCTTCTTACCTCTTCATTGTTATCACTCTCCTTGGAGGGGATTCCATCTTGGCGATCTCTTGTGGCTTCTCCTCACAAGTCACCACACAGCTCATGACTTCAGTCTCCTTCACAACTGGTTCTTTGAAAAAACACGGCTCGAAATCAATTTTCTCTTCTTTAGGCTCCACAACCTCTTTGTCGTCCATCACGTCGGCTATCGCAACAATTGTCAATGCGTCCATCACGTCTTATGCCATGCGTCATGCGTCTTGCATCATGCATCTAACGTCATGCGTCTAATGTCATGTGTCATGCATCATGCGGCTTGCATCTAACATCATGCGTAATGCGTAATGCGTCATTCCTCTAACTTCATGCGACTTGCAGTGTCACGCGTCTAACGTCATGCGTCATGCGATGAACAGTTAAAACAGTGGAATCGACATGAAAGAAATATTTTTAAAACAGTGGTTTACTGTAGCGAAAAATTTCGGAAAAAATAAAAATAAAAATGCTACAGTAAAATAGGACAAAAATAAATCGGAAAATTTTTTAACGAAAAGTTGCTGCAGAAAAAAATAAAAAATGCTATAGTAAAACTAGGAAAAAATCAATCGGAAAAATAGGAAAAATTAAATCGAAAAAAAATTTCGGGAAAAATTAAAAAATAAAATGCTACAGTTTTTTTACTGTTGTAATGTCTAAATAACTTATTTGCTTCATGTTATTTCTAATTAGTTCGACATCCACGATCTTAATTTTTCTATTTAAAACTCCTTTAAGAATGTATAGATCATCTGTCTATAAAATTGTATGCACGAATTTCGTCTTAAATTAAAATTTTATAATTTGCATATAATCTGATCTTTCAGTATCTTAAAATAATTATTACATCGGGACATATACCATCGAATCTTTTAATTGAAGAGAGAAGTATGTATTAAAGAGGAGTGAGAAGTCAGGATTCACACTTAGCCACTTTTAAACGCAATTTAAAGTGAAGAGTTGGCAAAGTGCAATTAATGCTCAAATAAAACGGTGAAAACTTTTGAATGCATAATTAACTGTGTACCTACGGCCTACGGAATACCTCTCTCAAAGAAAAGAAAAAAAAAAAGCTCTGAACAAAATACCAAAAATGATAAATGATAAAAAGAGATTCTTTATTTTAAACCTAATTAGTAGATCAACTCTCCAATAATTGTCAAGCTCTATCTAGTGTAGTAGTAACACAAAAGATCTCCATAGGAAAGGTCTGGAGTTCAAGTCTCGGCAGATGCAATTTTAGAAGGAGTTTTCAAGTTTGTTTTTTAATTTCTTTGTGAATGTGTGTGTTGTAAGCCTACGGACAATGAATCAAAAAAAAAAACTCTCCAATAATTAATTTATCACCGTATGATTCCGCAAGTTATCAGACGGTTGTACAGCGGAATGAAACACCACAAGCAAAGAAAAATCATACCAAAAATTAAAATAAGTATAATTATAAATATTTTAAGATCCAGATAATCCTCAGCTACAGCTATCAGTATACCGAAATAACGATGATGCCCAATATCTGAAAGACGCAGGCGCTCTGTACAAAAATTGAGCAGAAACTAAGTACCAAAAATTACAGTGATGTGTATATTTTTAGAACTTCTGAATTACGTACTTTCTCATTCTAAAAATAATATTATGTTTATTTTTAAGAAAGAGTTCACATATGCTACTGTTTTTTTTTTTAAAAGACCAATATTTTTGGGCTTCGCATTCATATTTCAAAATCTGCATAGTCGTTTCAAATCTAATAGTTTAATGGATCATCATATGAACTTATCATATGAACTTTGCAATATAATCCGCATTATTTATTGATTTTTCATAAGGATCTTTTATGATATTAATTCAAAATTCATTAAGGATCTGTCAAATAGGATTATTATAATGTTATCTATGCTGATTTTGACAGGAATCTTAGTTAAGAACTTGCCTGATTCGGGACCCACATATCTTGGGAAATCTGGAGAAAATATAGCTGTAACAACAACATAGTTGTATTAAAATCTCGTACTATCGAAAAGCTTATTTGATTTGTCACCGTATATTGTATTAGTATATATAACTGCAAACATACTTAATTCTCGACTGCTTGTATTAGTTATAGGGACGATATATATCAAGAGTATTGATGATATAAACATTCTAGAGGCAGGGACGAATTCAGAATTCTCATCAGGGAGTTTAAGATTTACGGTTTTTGGTTTTTTGGAATTGCCCATTATTGATTACAGCCAAACCTCGGTGGACGTCAAGAGTGATTGGGTAAGGAGAATGGGAAGGCAATTCTTGATCCATGGCGAAGACGGCTGGTCCTTCTTCTCCAAGAAACCTCCGAACCCCAGTCACATACAGCCAAACCCATACACCTCATACCCGAACCCTATAACCCACAGAACCCTTCTCCTTTTTAACCGAACCCAGTCATACCTCTCCCATCACATCTCCCATAACTTCCAAAGAACACATCAAACCATGACGTCTCATCAACCACCATCCCTTCCTGCCTCCAGGAAGAGAACCCTCGCAACCAATCAAATCCGCCTCTCATCAGCACATACTCAAGCAACCACCAAATCTCACCTAAACCATAACATTACCTCAACCCTACGAAACCTACACAACCCAAACTACCCCACCAGACCAGCATCGACCCCAGCCATACCTACGCAAAAACCTCTTCTAACCAAACCAGATACCAAACGCCCAAGAAGAGAAACCTTAGGATATAGCCCATTCTCCCACCAGGAACTCAAAAGCCTTCTCAAATGGCTTCTGTTCCCTCCGGACAAAGCAAACCCGGCATGGGCCGGTAGATGCCTAGACTGTTGTGCCGTAGCCCACCGCCTAGGTGCCTGCGCAGGGTTTATGGTATGCGGGAGATGCAAAAAACAGGGACACGCTGCTAGGGATTGACCCTCCAGGACTACTTCAATCCCAATTCGCCCCTCAGAACTTCAAGCCTCGGGGTCCACTCAGATGCCTTACAATCGTCGGAACTCCGTATTTTGCCACATCCACGAGACACCCAACTTGACGCACGAAATTAACCGCTTATGGAGGGCTTTAATCATTGATACAAGATTTCGCCCATCGGCATCAACAACATCTATCTACTTAGACTTCAACGCAGAGCTCACTATCCCTGTCGCAGGCCAAATCTCAAAACTGAAACCGTCGAAATTTCTTTTCATGCTCTCGCACGGGATCAACAGGGAGAATTTCCTAACAGCAAACAACCAAAAACTCCAGGAGAAAGGCAACATGTGCTATCCTTGGTCCCCATTGGCATCTGCACCGCAGGCGACATTACGGTACCGAGTATGGCTTCGGCTCCATGATCTTCCCCCTACTCCTGGACCCTAGAACACATCACCTACGTCACTGCCAGCTTCGGCTTGGTAATCGACCACTCCAGACTTGATGCAATTGACTCCCTTGAATACCTTGACGTCCAAATAGCATGTCCCGACTTATCGCTAATTCCAGAAAGGGTATTTCTATCTGCCTTGGGAGTGGCACCCAAAATCAGGATCGAAGTTAGAGGATGGATAGATAGGCCGTTTGTTTTTGAGGTGCCGGAAGACACAACGCCGTCAGAAGAACAGTTTCGCCAGTTGCGGAGTTATCTTCAAAGGTCACCATTGGAAATAGACCGAGAAAAACCGGTTCCAGGACGAGACCCCGACCCTCTGGACCTATTGTCAGACAACATGGAAGACTGGGCTCACAACAAGGGAGCGCTAGTTGAGCTGCTGGCAGCAGCGCCACTGGACTCGGCCAGAAGGTTGCTGGAACGCATCCTAGCGTGGAAGGAAGAAGACAAAAATGAACGAAAAATTAGGAATTCAGAGAAAGACAAAAAATCAGCCGCTGACTCAACAGGGTACCTTCTGCAAAGGAGCACGGATTCTGATAAAGGGGACAAAAAAGGGGCTTCTGTCTCTGTCCCAACATAGCAGAAATGGACAAAAAAGGACATGACAGTGCCAGTAGCACAGGCCGACAGCGGGAAAACAGACAAAGGAAAAGAACCAATGCTGGAAATGCCAAAACAGAAAATTCGTTTGACTGAAGGGCCGAAGCTCCTCGCTTCAGCAATCAAGGCTGCAAGTAAGCCTGTTTCGGCAAGAGCCCTACACCTCCAACTCTTTTCTCCTAAGCCTATAACTGCCTCTGGCCCGGCTTTTTCCTCAGCGCCTCCTGCTCTCTCCCAGAAGCTTAAACACCCAACCATTAACCCAAGGCCCAACCCACTACAGTTGCCCAACCCAATCCCCACGCAGCCCAATTCACCTACCTCATCCCCACTACACCCCAATTCCCAGCCCACCACAGCAAATAACCCCCCAAACTCACCAGCAGCTACTCCCTGGCCCGAATCCCTGCCACCCAATCCTAATATCACCCACCCAAACCACACCATCTAAAACAGAAGGCCTACCACCTCAAAGCCTATCGCTACCATCACTTCCCCCCCTGGAAACCATCTCGCCCCCTTACACAGCCATCAACTCTCCTCTCCTGACAGCAGAGCTCACCTTACCCCCCCAACACCAATACCACCACCCCACGCACCAGTCCATTAGCTGCCTCCCACCCTCTTCTCTCCTACAACTCCTAACCACCTTCTACCTTAGATTCGGCCACTGCTTCCCCTACTCCACCGCCACCGACCCGAAATACACGCAAAATACAATCAAAACCCACCGCAACTCACCGCAGCTCCAGAACCTCCAAACACCCAAAACAATACCTTGACATGGTTCTCACCCCATTAAAAGGGAAACCGAAAAACAAGAAGCTGATCAAGACTTCAGCCGACAAGGAGAAGATTGAAGACATCCTCAAATGTCTAGATGACGAACGACTGTCAAAGGGACCCCTAGCAGAAAAGGAAATTGAGGAACTTGCCGCTTTTGTGGAAATGACCATCGATAATCAAGCTATGGCAGTGGAGACCACACCAACTTCATCGCCAAGAGAGAATGCACACCATGAAGAAGACTTGGACACCTCAGGTGAAGACCTGCTAGATGAAGTCGATTATGGAGCGTTTGAGGAGGACATCGGAAACACAGCTGGCACCTCTGGAGCAGAGGATGACGGGTAGGGTCAGGACGACCATCTGATGCAAGACTTTATTGCTTTCAGTTTTCTTTCTATCTTAGGATTTCACCAGACACCTAATCATAGGTAGAAGGTTTTTTGGATAGGATTAGTAGTTTTCTTATGTTAGATTTTATTTCTTGGAATGTAAGGGGGCTTGGTGCCCCGTCAAAATGTTTGGTAGTGAAAAATATAGTGAGAAAGGAACATTGTCAAATTCTATGCTTTCAGGAAACCAAATTGGATTTTGTTGATCTTTTTACACTGCGTAAATTTTGCCCACCATCCTTTAACAACTTCCACTTCACAGGATCAATTGGAACTAAGGGGGAAACTCTAATCGCATGGACCAATGCAGTTACTGAACTAAACTCGCAATGTAACACTTACTCCTCAACTGTAACACTAAAATATCGAGCAATTACGTTCACGCTAACAAATGTATATGGCCCAACGGAGGAGTACCTTAAAAAAGACTTTCTTCAGCAACTTCGCTCGATCAGAACTCTAAACGACCTTCCTTGGATAATAATAGGTGATTTTAATCTACTAAGAGCTCAACACGACACAACTTCTTCTAACCTCAACCTAGGCAATACATTGGAATTCAACCATTTCATTAACGAATCCTTACTCACACAAATTACATTACAAAACAGAACCTTCACATACACAACCAAAAGACCACATCCGACCCTATCAAAATTGGACAGAGCATTCATGTCAGACCATTGGAATTCCCTTCCAACACCCCTAAAACCACGGCTTACGGACATCCCATCGAAAATATCGGATCACACCCCCTTAAAATTAACACTACATCAATTCAATCATAGGAGGAACAGAGCGTTCAAATTCGAGAGATACTGGCTTAACTATCAAGAAACAAAGGATATAATAAAACAAGCATGGAATATACCCAATCCTTCTCACATTATAGCAAAGGACATCTTAAGACGCTTAAATTCCACCAGACAAGCCCTTAAAGATTGGGCCAAAAGAAAAATTTCCAACTCACACCAACTACTACGAAACACAAGATTAATAATCAATTGCCTAGATAGAGCGAAGGAAAAGAGGATACTACACCACAAGGAATTTCAATTCCGACTTAAGCTACGACAACACGCTTACAATTTATCTCTCATTGAGGAAACCAAATGGCAACAACGATCATCGATACGCTGGCTAAAACTCGGAGATAATAACACAAACTACTTCCATCGGGTGGCCTCGACAAGATACAAAAATAATTTTGTTCAATCCCTACAAATAAACAACACTACCCTGCATAACCAAAAAACAATAGCCCTTGCCTTCTCAAAGCACTACAAGGATATCATGGGACTGCGCCAAGAAACAACCCCAATTCCGACTTCATTAATCCAAACAGATCCTACACTGGACCTTGAGAGCCTCCAACAAAGTTTTACAATAGAGGAAGTCAAGAAGGGTGTTTTCGCCCTTGCAAAAGGAAAATCATCAGGGCCGGACGGCTTTCCATCAGAATTTTTCCAACACTACTGGGAGACAGTAGGACCGACAATATATAATGTGATAAATTCCTTCTACAAAAATGAACTGGACTTATGGAGACTAAATCAGGCATGCATCACATCAATCCCGAAAAAGGATAATGCAAACAACCCCCAGGATTTTAGACCAATAAGCATAATCTCCTCAATACCAAATATCATATCAAAACTTCTAGCTACTAGGCTCCAAACACTACTCCCCTTACTGATATCACCCTTCCAATCGGCATTCATTAAAAATCGAAGCATCACGGAAACCTTCCTAACTACAAGAGAATCACTCATATTAAGGAACAAACTAAACATCCCAACAGTGATTTACAAAGCGGATTTCAAAAAAGCTTTCGACACAGTTTCCTGGAATTTCATACTGAACTTACTCAAAGCAAAAGGCTTCCCGGATTTATGGACTCTCTGGATTAAGAACCTCTTCATCTCCTCCTCCTCTTTTGTCAAAATAAATGGTTATACCGGACCAACTTTCTTCCACCAAAGAGGTCTCAGACAAGGTGACCCTCTGTCTCCCTTACTATTCTTATTGGTAGCCGACACCCTACAAACAATGCTTCACACAATAGATAGTCATTTCTTATCCACCTCCACCCTCCACCTCACGGCTTACCAATTTGCGGATGACACCCTACTCACATTCGATGCACATCCGCAGAATCTACACAGGGTCATGGATATCCTCAACTCCTACGCACAAATGACAGGTTTACAAATAAACCTCACTAAAAGCTCATTTATAGCCTTAAATGTGCCTGAATCGGCGATTCACAACATACAAAGGATTCTACAATGTGAAAGAGACATTCTGCCTACAAAATATTTAGGATTACCCTTAACCATTCGAAAACCAACTAAAGCAATGTTTCTACCCCTCCTCAACAGTTTCCAATCAAGGCTACAAACATGGAAAGGAAAACTCCTATCAAAAGGAGGACGCTTGACCCTAATCTCATCTGTCTTAAATGCCCTACCTATATACTACATGCATGTATTCAAAATACCGGCATGGCTCACAAAACACATGGAAAGAACCAAAATGAGGTTCTTCTGGAAAGGAAAAGATCAATCAGCTCAGGGGAGTTGCTTGGTTAATTGGCAAACCATTTGCCTACCCAAAGAAAACGGAGGACTCGGAATTCTAGACTTGAAAAACATGAATACAACTCTACTCCTAAAATGGCTGTGGATAATATATACAAAAGACAATTCGATCTTATCCAACCTAATAAGAACACACTACGACTTACCGAATCCAAGGACTAACGAAACCTTCTCATCACAACAATACCCTTCTTTTTTCATACGAGACCTACTCTCCCTATTTCAAATTTTCCAAACATCTACAACAACCGCAGAGGACGACACACTAACTTGGAACTGGGAACCATCTGGAAAATACACCTCCAAATCATCATACAAATTCATCATCAACCCGGAAATCATATCAGACACCTACAAAATACTTTGGAAAACGAAAGCTCCGCTAAAAGCAAAAGTCTTCTTATGGACACTTCTCAAAGATAGAATCCCCACCAAACAACTACTTCATGCCAGAGGAATCCCCATTGACAACCCACATTGTGTACTCTGTCACTCCTCCATCTTGGAAACAGCATCACACCTCTTCATACATTGTCCATATGCAAGACAACTATGGCAAACAACGGGTCGAGACCTCCGCTTCACAAAACCGGACATCAAATCGCTATGGCTCGCACAGAGAACAAGGTTAAACAAACACAACCAACCTCGTTGGGACACACAACTGATAGCTACACTTTGGGGCATTTGGAAGGAGCGAAACACACGCATTTTCTCATCCAAAAGAAGACCGGTGAACCTGACAGAGGCGGCTATTAGATATGACACGGAAGCATGGATTACACACTGTAGATAGTCCTTACGAAAAGGAATGATGTAAATAGGATATATAGAATACTAACCAATACACCATTGTAACTAAATAATGTACTTTTTCTTTCTTAATTAATATAAAATTCGTAGGCTCAGCCTACCTTCAAAAAAAGATTTACGGTTTTTTTCAGGAAATTCAAAATGATAGTTATTCATAGAAAAATATTATCTTACATGCTCATTTATGCAAAAATTTTAAAATACATGGTCATTTCTGAAAAAAAATATTTATGATCATTTTTGAAAAAATTTCTTTCCAGGAGGTTCAGCTGCTCTTCCTGGTTAAACATGGCTCCGCCACTGACTAAAGGAGATGAGAAACGTATTACGAAATTTATTTCACACCACAGTACTCTTGAGGTGCATTTTCCTTTACTTATTGGAATGTTCTTTTTATTGCAAGTTAATTTTTTTTATTCATCGTCTGTAGGCTTACAACACACACTCACAAATAAAACAGAAAATAAATTTGAAAATTCTCTTTAAAAATAGCCTCTAACAAAACTTGAACCCGACATTCCTCATAGATACCTTGTGTCTCACCACTACACTAAATAGGCCTTGACTATTGCAAGTTAATTATTACTGCACATTAAGCATCGAATCAACATTGATTGTCTTCCTTTGGCATGTAATTGTTAGTAACACCTACAAACAATCTGATTGTATGTGCATATGATAAGAAGTCTAACATGTACTTCTTGTCTTCTTAAATATGAAAATATGCCGACTTTTAATGCATGGTTGATCCTATCATCAGGGGAACTTTCTAAAGCAGTTATGTGAGACTTCTAACATTAGTCAGGTTGAAATATATAATTTAATTTGTTAAAAATTGAATTATAAATTACACGTATTTCAAGGATTATTTACTCCATGGATTGTGCTTGGGGATTTCAACCTTCTAAGAACACCAAGCGAGACAAACGGCTCAAACTTTAACCTAGGAACGGCCTTAGAATTCAACCATCAGTTGGACGAACTATCACTTCACGAAATCTCGCTAAACACCAGGCGCTTTACCTATTCGAATAAAAGAGAATCCCCAACGCTCTCTAAACTGGACCGCATATTTCTCTCACACCACTGGGACTCCCAAATGAACCGTCCAATTCGGACGACCTTACAGGACATACCGACACCTATCTCGGATCATGTTCCCCTACTTTTTAACATCAGGAAAATGGATAGTTAAAAAATAAAAGAGTTTAGGTTTGAGAGATTCTGGCTGGGTTTCAGTGAGACAAATGACATAGTTCAACAGGCATGGAATATTCACAACGCATCCTCCGTTTCGACCATCGATTTCCTAAGGAGGCTTGGAGCAACACGAAGGGCATTGAGTTCATGGGCAAAGAAAAAATTCACCAAAACACCGACCTTACTTACAAGGACAAAGCTGATCATTCAAGCCCTGGATAAGGCTGAGGAACACCGAACTCTCCAAACCGGGGAATTTGCATTCCGCCTCCAGCTAAGACAACATGCCTATGATCTTTCACTAATCCAGGAGCATCGCTGGCAGCAAAGATCCTCCATACGTTGGTTAAAACTAGGAGATAACAACACAAAATACTTCCACACTGTAGCAACTAAGCGCAAGAGTGCAAATTCAGTGACAAAAATAGAAGTAGATAGCAATATCTTTACCGATGACACAACAATAGCACTTGCCTTCTCCCAAGTTCTACAAGGACATCCTAGGAAAAAAGGCGGAAACAGCTCAACTACTAAGAGGTTTGATCCATCCAACAGATCCGGGAACCCTCAACTATCTCGTTGAACCTTTCACGCCTCAAGAGATACGAAAATGGGTTTTCTCCTTAGCAAAAGGTAAGGCCGCGGGCCCAGATGAATTTCCATCTGAATTTTTCCAACATTATTGGGACACAATACAAACATCAGTTTGCAACATGGTGCAAGCATTCCACCGTAATGAACTAGACTTGTGGCGCCTAAACAAAGCCACAATTACAATCATCCCAAAGGTACAAAATGCACAAAAAATTGAGGATTTCAGGCCCATAAGTGTGCTGACAACAATCCCTAAGCTTATCTCAAAACTCCTTGCGATTAGGCTACAGCTGAAACTTCCAGAGCTCATTTCAAAGCAACAATCAGCTTTCCTAAAAGGAAGGAGTATAATGGATAGTTTTTTGGTGGCAAGGGAATCACTCATCCTAAGGAATAAACTCAAAGTCCCTTCGTTTGTATTCAAGGTAGACTTTCGAAAGGCTTTTGACACGGTCTCTTGGGAATTGCTCTATGCACTTCTGCAAGCCAAAGGATTCCCTGCTCAATGGGTTCTATGGATCAAAAACATTTTGATCTCCTCCTCCTCTTCGGTTAGAGTCAATGGCATTCTAGGGCCACTTTTCTTTCACCAGCGAGGTCTCAGACAAGGCGACCCGCTCTCACCACTTCTATTCATTTTGGCGGCAGACATACTGCAAACACTATTGGATCATGAAAGGCACACTTTTTTTAATATGCCGGAAATGCACCTAGCAGCCTACCAATTCGCTGATGATACACTTATTATTAGCGAGGCACACCCACGTAATCTAACAAAACTAATGTCTATCCTCCAAGCTTACGCACAAATTTCAGGGTTGAACATCAATCCGTCGAAAAGTTCGTTTGCCCCGATTTGCATTTCGCAGAATCTCACCAGGGTCCTGGAGCATACCTTAGGCTGTAAAGCTCAAACCCTACCAATGAAATACCTGGGATTGCCATTGTCCATTAAAAAACCTACTAAGGAATTGTACCTACCTCTTCTGGAGGCAATTTAACAAAAGCTCCAGAGCTGGAAGGGTAAAACGCTATCCAAGGGAGGTCGCCTTACACTAGTAAATTCGATCTTAAACGCATTACCTCTTCACTACATGCAAGTTTTCCTATTGCCAGCCTGGCTGATCAAACACATAGAAAGAACCAAAATGCGCTTCTTCTGGAAAGGAGAAACATCCCCATCATCGGGGGGCTTTATGGTGAGCTGGACCACAGCTTGCTTATCACGGACGAACGGAGGGTTAGGCATTCTCGACCTAAAAACCTTCAACATCTCCTTGATCCTCAAATGGGCTTGGCTAACTTACAGCTAGCAAGACACCCTCTGGATAACATTCATTCGAACACACTATAACATCCCCCAACTACACAACGAGGAAAATGAATCCCCATCTTTCCCTTCATTTTTTCTCAAGCAAGTCCTATCTTTTTCTCACTTCATGCGAGCATCCACCACCACACAAGGAGGAGAATTACTATGGAAATGGACATCATCAGGCCGCTACTCATCTAGCTCAGCATATCGAATGCTGATTAACCCAGGAATTACCTCAGCAACGTTCCGTATTACATGGAAATCACGCTCACCCCTGAAAGTGAAAATCTTCATATGGACATTACTCAAGGACAAGCTCCCAACACTTCAAAATCTCCAAAGGATGGGATTGATTCAAAGCTCTCAATGCACACTATGTAATGGCCATCTAGAAACAGCGTCACACTTATTCGTCTCCTGCCCTACGACCAGGCGCATTTGGCAGAGGATACACCCTAGCATTCCAATAAATCACAACGACACACCACTCGAATTTTGGATGAGAGGGCGAGGACGCCAATCTCAAGTGAGCAGCATATCGTGGGACACACGCACTCAAGCGGGCCTCTGGACCATCTGGAAGGAAAGAAATCAGAGAATTTTTGCGGGAACTGCCACTACAATGGACCTACTACTGCTCCAGATCATGAATGACTCGACCTTATGGATGGACAACGGCTGAGAAGTGCAAATATATCCTAATCTGGGGGGATAAATTTAACTTCTCTTTTCTTTTTCCTTTTACTTTTTCTTTTCTCTTTTTTCTTTTTCCTCGAATAAAAACATTGTACATGTAATAATTTTGTTTTAATGAAAATTGCTAAGTATGCAATGCCTACTTTCCTAAAAAAAAAAAAAGGATTATTTACTTAATATGGCTTGTACAGTTGTTCTTCAATGGATGTATTTTTTATTTTCGAATTCCTCTCCTTGTTAAGAAAATAATCCCGGGCAATTTGAAAATATTCGGATTTTTTATGTCAGAAATGTGTTTATTTAAAGGAGAATGTTATGGCGATACGTTTTATTGATACGGAATCTATACGTGTAATAAAGTATGTCGTTATGCATGTTAATTGTGTTATTATGCATGTTATTCGAGTTCGGTTGCATGTTATTTTGTACTGAAAAAATTATTATGCATGTTATGCGCTTTGTTATGCATGTTAAGCATTTTGTTATATTCATGTTATGCATAACATGCATAATTATTTTTTCAGTACAAAATAACATGCAACCAAACACATTTTAACATGCATAGTCTCACTTTCCGTAATTCACTACCATAGGGCCTTCCTTACCATGTAGGCATGAATACATGGAGAGACATCCAATGAGAATTCTCCATGTGGCATAATTTACTTAAATGGTTATAGCAGTTAATTGCTAATGACATGTCATCATTTTCTTGTATTTCCAATTGATTCTGCACACCAATTCAGAGGAGAATTAGTTACGAGATCATGTATACGGCTCCATTTCAGGAAATTTACAAAATTCTTAATCTTTTTTTGTCCGTGAAAAATAAGCAATAAAAGAAAACAATAATTGAAAAAAGAGCATGTAAATACAGTAAATATACATCCGAAAAATAATTTGACAACAAATAATATTGAATTCTTCTCTCTTTTTTACTTTTTGATGCTTTCATTATATATCCCGTGAAAAAATTTCCAGCAAAAATTGTATAGTTACATTTTTGTTGTTGAATACTTCTTCAATGTATAGTAAGCATTTTTAAATTGTATAAAATATTGTTTCACTTGCTTAAGTATGTTTAATAAATAATAAAAAAATTAGGCAGAATTTCATATAAAGGCCTCTAAAATTTCAATATTACATATTTAGCCACTAAAATCTCATAATTACATATTTATCCATTTAAAACACAAAACGTTTCATATAAAGGCCTCTAAAACTTCAATATTACATATTTAGCCACTGAAATCTCCTAAATACAAACTCGACCCGGCCTGAACCCTAAGGCCGCGACCCGACGGCCCGACCCGAGGCAAACCCGTGCGGACCCGTAAAAAAAGCGAGGGTCAAAGACGGATAGCGACCATACTTCTTGGAAAAAACTTGTGTTAAAATTGACCCGCAAACCCGTCGGCTCGGCAAACCCGTCCAAACTCGGCCCTACAAACCCGTCGGCCCGGCCAACCCGTCGACTCGGGCGAGTTAGGCCCGACACAGCCCGACACGTTTTCAATTCCCTACCTCTATTTAGGGTTTTAAAAAAATCCGGGCGGGTCTACCCGTCCGTGGACCCGCCCGTGCCCGATCCATGCCCGACCCGTACCCGTACCCGTGCCCGGATCCGCGGATCCCGGATCCACGGATCTATCACGGGTCGGGTTGGCCCCTAATCCTCCAAACCCGTCTAAACTCGTGCCCGTGTAGACCCGTGCCCGACCCGTGGACCCGACCCGTAGATCCGTGCAAAAATTCAAAAAAATTCAAAAAAATACAAAAAATTCAAAAAAATTCAAAAAAAAAATCAGAAAATTCGAAAATATATATATATATATATATAAATAATGTGCAGTTTTAAATTCAAAAATTCGAAAAAAAATTCAAAAAATTCAAAATTTTGGACGGATCCGACCCGACCCGCCCGAATCCGTGCCCGACCCGTCTGGACCCGCCCGGGTTTATCACGGGTCGGGTTGGGGGTTTTGGGTTCGGACCCGTGCATACCCGCCCCGTCGTACCCGTGGATCCGCCGTACCCGTGGATCCGGACGAGTCGGATCCACGGGTACCCGACCCGCCCCGTTTTGAGAACCCTACCTCTATTAGTGTTTTAGAGTGTCCGCACGAGTTTTAACACAGGTTTTTTCCAAAAAGGATGGTCACTACCCGTCTTTGACTCTAGAGTTTTTTGGACGAGTTTGCCTTCGGTTGGGCCGGGCCAGATCGCGATCTCGGAGTTTTCGGGCCGGGTCAAACACATACGAATTTTGTCAAATACCTAAATAGAGGAGAGGAGAAGCGGTGTGAAATAAAGAAGCTAACGATTATACCCTCTTCCCAAACCTGGTCTGACAAACTCGTGGCCCGGCCAACCCGTTGACTCGGGCGAATTTGACCCGATCCGACCTGGCCCGACCCGTTTTCAATTTCCTACCTCATTTAGTATTTTAGAGTGGTAATTACCATTTAATTGTTAATTTACATTAAATTTATTAATTTGCAGTTATGCTGGACAATAATAAAACATTTTGTGTTTTACTTGAATAAATATGTAATTATGAAATTTGAGTAGATAAATATGTAATATTGAACTTTTAGAAGCCTTTGTATGAAATATTTTGTGTTTTAAATGGCTAAATATGTAATTATGAAATTTTAGTGGCTAAATATGTAATATTAAAGTTTTAGAGGCCTATACATGAAATTCTACCAAAAAATTAATTTGAACTTGTAGCTAGCCGTGAATAAAACTTGTGAAGAAAGCATGAATAATTTAATGGGTGATAGACACACATATCACCAGATAATCTAATCAAGCAATATATTTAATAGCTATTGAATTTTCAGAGTAATGCAGAAAATATAAAATGATTTAAATAATATTTCAATGAAGTTAGGCATCAGACACACATATCACCTTTGAGTTATGAAAATATACTAATGCAAATGAGTTATCAGGTAACAAGTAATTAGTTTCTATGAATTTTAGTTTTTCTATTTTATTTTTGTTAATTTAACAAACTATATATGCACTATATGCATAGTTTCAAGTTGATCATTCAAACACCAGCAGTAGCAATTTTGCTGCAAACAATGTCTTTGTATCTCAACCAATTTGCACTCGTCGTTGAAGCAATGGACTTCACTAAAAAATAGTTTTATTTTGCCTTGTGTTGTTTGAATATTGTACTTGATTTAAGTTGGATTTTTTGTTTTAACTAATCTATGATTTTAAGCATAAATTTGATTGAATTTCTGATATTAGTATTATTATTTCAGCAAAGAAATAAGAATTTTTTGGCAAAACTGATTGAATTTCAGCTAAGAAATGCAACTAGATGAATTTTGCTGATTCTTTTCACGAGATAATGGAAGCTTCAAACAGAAAAAAAAATAATATTGCATGTTTTGCTTTACTAGTGAAATTATTCTTCCTTCACATAATAAGTATATTTTTTATTACAAAATTACATGTTCTCTTTTCAATTATTATTTTCTTTTATTGTTTAATTCTCATGGACAAATTAAAGAAAGAGCAAAAATTTTAACTTTCATGAACGAAGATGCATACTTGATCTGTTTAATTAATTCTTCTCTAAATTGGTGCGCAGAATTAATAGGAAATAATGGAAAATTGATGACATGTCATTAGCAGTTAATTACTATAATTATTTATGGTAACTATGCCACATGGAGAATTCTCATTGGATATCCCTACCATGTATTCATGTCTACATGGTATGGAAGGCCCCATCATAGAATTTTTCGATGAACAATAGTAAAATTATAAGAATTATCTCCAACTTAAATTACTACGACAAATCTCTAGTTTCCAACAAATAAATTTTATCACTATATAATTTCACTAGTTACAAGACGGTTGTAAATTGGAATAAAACAATACAACGAGAGAATACATAGAGCCGCCACTACAAAAATTGTAATTATAATTATTTTAACATACAGAATTTCATCTGCTGCTGCGAACATGTAGATAAATAAACCATCGAAGGTCAATATTAGAAAGGTATATAAGCTCTGCATAAATATTGAAAGAAACCAGAAAAAATTTAGTACCATTTAGCAAGTACAACCATTTGTCTATAACTATATATAAGTGCTATAACAATTGATAAACCATTGGCATGCAGTCTTAACTATTTTTTTTATCACCAACGTTGAATTAAAGCTTTGTAATTTAAAATCAAACAAGTTGTTCCAAAATATGACCATATTTTTTTCAAACGCTATTAAATAAGTTTAAAACATTAGAATATTATAGAGACAAAATTTCAAATTAGTCGCTTACATGTAAAAAGCAGACACGGCCTCTGCAATCGCCAAAGCCTGATATGTAACGAGATGAGAGGAGAGGTACCTCTAACTGATTGTTGGCCCCTCTTTCTATGTCCCAATTCTGACCGGATGTGATGTTGGTTTGGGATTCTTCCGGTATATAATACACGCAAGGGGCTACCGGTACAAAATGTGGAACTGCATCATTTCATACATAAATATTTTATTTTGTTATTACACCAATAATTCATAATTAAATTCTAATTATGATATTATTTTTTGGTATAATAAAGAACTTATTTAGCAAGAATAATGAGGATAATGATTTTAACCACTAGATGTTTTGTTTATATTTCATCTAAGGGTCTGGATTCGATACATTCATGAATACACAATTTGAGTGTACACTGATTCAAAACATCGGATTATTAAATAATATTTTATATCCCTACAACTTAATAATTTGTCTTTTATCTTTTCATGCAATTTAGAGGAGAGAGAGTGTAATTTGATGATTCGATGGTTTAAATTATGAGTGCACAATCAAACGGTGTACTCATCAGTGTTCCTAACCCGCTTCCTTCATTCAATACTTATTAATTCTTTTCTGCTTTAAAAAGTACAAAATCTGTAAACTTAAAAAGTGAACCGTAATAATTTTGAAATCGAAAAAAATAACGTACTAGCGGGAAAAATTCGAATCAAATTGAAAAATTAGATTAATGGAACCATATTAGTTTGAATAACCAAAGTGAACCGTAATAATTTTGGGCACCGATTTAAAAAAATATATAAAAATTATGCACCACCATATTAGTGGATAAATCAAGTTAATTTTGATCCATAGTAGAATTTGCCGAAATTTAATTGTCAAAGATCGTGCGAACAAAAAAAAAAGAAAAGAAACGAAACGAAACAACTAATGTCTTTTAAGGAAAAATAGAAAGGCATGCATGCATAATCAAGTTTCATTAACAATGGATTTATTGATTGTATATATGGGGAGAATATAATTAAGACCTAACCTGCTGTCACCATGGCTCTCAATTATGTCTCTCTAAGAATTATATCTTGTGGTAGGCGCAGGATTGGAACGGCGCAGAGGAAGACGAAGTCTGTAGACCAAAAAGACTTTTACATATATAAACAGATTGAAGAGATGGATCTACGTATTTATTTTTGGCGCTTTTGATATAGAATAGAATTATCTCCTCTAAAATTATCAGATTCCATAACTTAAATATAGAATAGAATTATCATATTCTATATGTACAGCCAGGGTTCTATATACAGTGATCGACTACTCGTATTTGTAAAGAATTTGTCCTTCCGTGAATCTCTCTCTCGCCAGCTTTTTTTTATTTTGATACTTACGAAAATGGTAGTGATAAAAATAACTAATAAATACAGATTTTTCGATCAAATGATCAGAACAGTAGATTTTCTATCGTGCCGCAGTTTTTTGTTTCGCATGAAACTATAATAACTATTAATTGCAAAATGCGCATTTATTATCACCCTGGGCCTTTTTAAATTTTAAATCAAGGTTGTCAATATCGTCCGGCCATGGTTTAGGCCCAATTTGCATAGTAAATATAGATCTTTAAAGGATAGTTTATCTTCATCATTATTAGATTAGATTTCGCCTAACATTAACATATGTGAAAAGGAATCTAAGCAAAACCATGATTTTGCTAAAATAACAAAAAATAAACAAGAACTAGAATATTTCTTGCTTGTCAAAGCATTAATAACCACTATTAGTTCTAGAAACATTAATGTCAAGTACTAAACTAACAGACGGTCAATGCCTCAGAAACAATGGGGAAAAAAAAAGAAACATCCATAAAATTAAGAATGAGGTTCAAGAGCAGTTGGTGCAGTTGCAACCAATGATGTTGAAGTAGCACTGATCGAAGGGTTTTCCAGGAACCGCACACCGGATTTGAGCACAGCAATGGTTGTCCCAGTTAGGGTCCCCGAGACAGCCTTTGTAAGTGCAGTTCGGACGACACATTTTTACGTCTGTCGGTCCATTTGGCAGTTCAGATTTCAATTTGTATGGAATCAACACTTCATCTGGCACACCTTCTAATCTTGCTCCTGTAACTGCAACACAAAAGATGAAGAGTGAGTTGTATATAGAATTGTACAGATGTTATCAAAACTTACCAGATAATAATATGTTTTTTTATTAAATTATTCAGATTACAAACAACAACTATCATATATGATTTGGTACATGCCTATTAAATTATATAGTTATATACTCATCTTTTACAAAATTTAATATTTTACCTTGAGTGGCTGGAGCCCAAATCAGGGGGGAGATAGTTACCATGAGCAGCACAATCAAACTTAACTTCGCCATGAAACAGAAAGAGGTGGCTGGGATAATTTAATTTAATTTTCTGTCAACAAAAGCTGGGAGATGATCTTGGCGTTTGTAGAGATGGAGAGAAATAAGGGGATTTTATATAGATATACAAGGATTTAAGTTTTTGCAGGGAGCAAATCTTGCTATTTAAGAGTAAATCTTTCTATCAAATTAATTTAGAAATTAAGATCACATGCTTACATGGTTACAATTTTTTATATAAATAAATTCTACAGTAATGCTTACTACAATAGGAACCAGCTCACAAACTATTGCCATCACTTGATTAATCATGCGATAAGAGAATTCAGAAAAGTATTATCACGCGATAAGATAACTCAGAAAATTTGATTGCAATAATTTACTTTTATTATATATAAAACAGTGTGATTAGTAGAAGAGAAAACAGCGAATCCAAGACTATTCAACCATTCAGTAACTCTTTTAATTTTTCCTTTATGTAGCAACGCACTCTATTTTTTTTTTTTAGTTTGTGATTCACTAAAAAAATATAGAAAGAAAGTAATAATTATCCAGTTTCTAAACTAATATTATCGAACAAATAGAAAATGATAACATTTTTTTTCTTAAAGGAATATGCAGTGGCGGAACTTCAACAAATAATACGGGAAGCAGAGAAATTTTGTTCGATAAATTTGTATTAGTAGTCTCCATTTCCTCTTTGTATTCATTCCTGTCATGCAGGAAGGTGTCACAGTTGATCACCCAAAGGAGATTACTGATAGCTTTAAAAAATAAAAACCCACGGGCCACGGCTCGAGGCGAGCAAATTTTGACGCTCGTGGGCCAGCATGTGTCGGTACAGGCCCATGACCTGTCTGAGCAAGCTGCCAACCTGATCAGCCCAATTGTAGTGCAGAATGCATCCCCACCTAGTCAAGCCGAACCAAAAGGCCCAATTTACCCAGCACAGCTACTAATCACACTGCCGGGCTGGAGCCCAACTCAGAACCAAAACCAGCAGTAGGGGTGTAAATGAGTCGGGTTAGTCGGGTTTTGTATAGATTTTCAACTCGTTAAATTTCATTCGGGTTGTAGTATTTTCAATCCGTAACCAACCAACTAAAAATAAAAACCATCCAATTCATATTTTGTTTAGGCGGTCGGATTTCGCGAGTTTCACAAACTTCAATATTTCACACAATTTTTTATTGATACAAAAGTAAAAGTAACAATTAAAAATAATTTGCATAATACATTGGCGTCAATTCGTAGTAGAAATTAAAATTAAGAAGTTTGACAAAAAAATATACATGTAAATTTGTGACGAAAATTGAATAATTTTTTTTATTGAAGCGGTATAATTGTCTAATTAAATATAAAAGATCGGGTCGGGTTTCATCCACGTTTTATTCTATAATTCGTACCCACATATTAGATGTCGGGTTCGACAAAATAAAAACCGTAACCGATCATTAAAAATCAAAATTCGCATTTTTTCGAGTTGGGTTGGTCGAGTCGGTCGGGTTAATCGGGTTAGTCGGGTTGGACTTACACCCCTAACCAGCAGGACTCACATAGGACTGTCAATGAAGCACGTTTTAACGTTTCGTTTGCCATGACGTAACATTAAATGTAAAGAATTTTTGTTGTGTTTGTTAAATGCAACATAAGACGCAAATGATTTTGGTTGCGTTCAGTTAACGCAACGTAAACTCAAGTGGTCACGTACGTTTCGTTTTAAAAGTTTCTTATGGGATGTTTATATGAAGTATATAAAATCATGCTTGTATAAGTTAGTATATCATCGTATATTCGCTTTTCTTAAGCGTTAAGCATTCTGAAAAGTCCTAAAATAAGAAAACAATTAAAATATTGAACTTCCCGATAATTAAAGTTACAAGTTAGTAATTAAATAATGTTGATATAGTGATTTTTAGACTTATAGTATATTTTTTTGTTTTTTAGTCTTTTTAGTGTATTTTTGTTTCATTTCCAGAGTCTCGTTCTAGAATACGTCACGTCTCTATCTCGTTGCTCTCTTTCATCTGCTTTTGCACGATTTCTTCCTTTCTCTAACTCGTAAAGGTAATTTCATCTTCCCTTTATGTTAAGCTTTCTCTTAGTTCATTAGTAGTTATTAGTTTCAAAATAATTTCAATGTTCAATGTTTATTAGTAGAAAATAATTTTAAAGCAACGTCCAATGTTCATTGTTAGCTATTAGTCCAAATTGGGAAATGATTGTTTTGCAATTAGTCCAAAATTAGTTCATTGATCAATATTAAAATTATTGCACTCTTAATTTGTTAATTGATCGCTTTCATTATTCAATTAAATTTAGTTTTGTTGTGTTAGAGTTTATGGTATAATCACTTATGAGTTGGTTTAGAATTAGGGTTTAGAGTTCAATGTATAATCACTTATGTAGTTATATAGATGAACCAATTATAGTAATTTGTTAACTGATCACTTTCGTTGTTTTTTCAGTAACAAATGGACCCGTTGGAAAAAATCAGGTAGGTCGTCTAGATCCTCATGGACAAAATTCATCAGTGGAGTTGGGTGTATCTCGATCTCCATAAGGTGGCCAAAGACCTAGACTGGTTGTTATCTGTTCCAACACCACCACCAGCTTCATCCAACAAGAAGAGGAAAAGGTGCAGTAAGAGCAAGGGCAAGAGCACCAACACCACCAAGGACAAGGAGAAGAAGAAGTTCAAGAGGGACTTCGGGGATGAACCGTGGGATACCACATCTGAGCATCATATGACTCTCCTTCATCTGATTCCACCTCAGGTTCAAGTTCGGGTTCAGATTCAGGTTCAATTAAATTGGGATGTGTTTATTTAATTGAACTCCGATGGTGGTAGTGACAAAAAGGTCAATGAAAGTGGGAGGTCATGGCAGTGGAACACAAGTCAAAATTAGTTTTCAAGACTCGGGAGGTTTTTTGTTTTGTTTTTATATGGTTATTACTTCTGTTTTTTTTTTGTATTTGAATAGAGTTTACCTGAGGTTTTTACTTGTAATCCTTAATATGTGTATGAATGCTAGATGTTACAAGTAAACAGTTAATATTATGGTTATGAAACAGTTAATTTTAATGCTAATATGTTCTGTATTTATGTTTTGATTTGTTTGATTTGTTGTTGATGTGGCTTTAATGTTGGTGTGGATTTACATGTATTTTTTTCTATTTTTCAGAGTTTTTCAATAAATGTTTTGACTCTGTTGTGCACTGTTAATAGCAAGTTATATGAGAAAAAATTATCGTTTTAACGTTTTGCACGTTTTTATGTTTAACTAAATGCAAACGTAAACATAAAAAAATTCTGACATTTATTAAATGCAACATAAACACCACAGAATATCATTACTCTCGTAAAATACAACTTAAAACGCAAAAAAAATATTTACGTGATCATTTCGTGCGTCTGACAGCGCTAGGCTCACAATTTGCTCAAGCCCAAACGCAAAAAAAAATATATATAATTGTTATCAACAATTATATTTTTTAGGGTTCGACATCGGTTCGGTTTCGGTATGATTTTATACAACGTATCGTATACATTTATAAATTCAACCGTTGTTTTTGCTTGTCATCTTATATGACATATATAATTTAATCATATCACATATAATTAATTATAACCATCTTAATATTCATTATAACCTATTTATAATTAATCATTAAGATCTGATTAGCTCCTATTCGGTGTGACCCAATAAGATCTGTGTTATGTTGGTAAATATAATTAAAATCATTTTAACTCTATAATCATATGAGGCATCTGACAGCTGCACTGTGACCATCCAATTACACATATGATGTTGTATTGTACAATATCACGATCCATTAAACTATTTTAGTTGTGTTAATTCTTTTGTTTCACAGTGTCAGATTAGTTTCAAGGTAAGTGTGTGTCATCCTTGCAAACTTAATCTTTTCTCAATCCTGAGCAGACGTATCAAATATAATTACTCTTGTAATTATACTGCATGCAGATAATCCTACTCTATCAAGGGGTCCAGTGATATTGTAACTCGTATAGAGATATGAGGGACACGAGTACTTTTGGTAAACCATCACTATCTCAGCTGAGTTATGTATACCGAAAAGCTACCGTTATGACTGCGTTTTACCGACAGTGTTAGATAACAATTACACATACACATCTCTTAGTAAGAAAGATGAATACCTCATACTTTAGAACTTAACACTGAATGAAAACATTAATGACACGTACACAATTCCATTTAATATTTCATTCAAGGTCTATCAAATATCATGTTCCTGTAACATGTAATTAAAACGACATCTCATGTCTATGGTCTATAAAACTTAATCATCTTTTAATCTACATTCTATCCTTATAATGGTAAGTTAGAATTTCTGCTAATTATCTTGGTTAGAGACTTTTAAGAATATATATCATATATATTATGAAGTTTCACAATTTCAGTTATTGACTCTAGTCAAATAAAGATATGATTCATAAATTCAATAATACTCAAGGTAACAAAATGACAATTTATTAATCACTCAATTCATGAACAAAGTTTTATGATAATTTATCATATTATTGACTTCTAGATTATTATAAACTAACAATCTCCCACTTAAGCTAGAAGGCAATCATCGTAGACTCTAGTTACACGAATCTGTAATTTTCAAAAAATCTCATAGATCTAAAGCAAAACTCATAACAAATCTCTTATATGTCTCAGACTCATAGAAGCTGTATGCAACTGGTGCTTGGCTTGAGGAAGAGGTTTCGTGAATGGATCAGCTATGTTGCTGACAGTGTCAACTCTACATATCTTTACATCATCTCTATTTACGATTTCTCGTATCAGGTGATAACGTCGTAGAACATGCTTGGATCTCGAGTGTGATCTCGGTTCCTTGGCCTGAGCTATAGATCTGTTGTACAATAGAGGTCCACAGGTCTTTGAGCATTGGGAACCACTCCAAGTTCGCTAAGGAACTTCTTGATCCAGAACCCTTCTTTGCTGCTTCGGATGCGGCTATGTACTCAGCTTTGGTGGTTGAGTCTGTTGTAGTCTCCTATTTTGAGCTCTTCCAACTCACAGCCCCTCTGTTGAGTATGAACACGATCCGGACTGTGATCTCGAATTATCTCGATCAGTTTGAAAACTTGCATCAATGTAACCGTTTAAAGCGTACGAGACATTAGGGTGAGTGCACAACATAGCGTACATGATAAAGCCTATAGCCAAAGCGTATGGCACTCTACTCATTATGCTTCGCTCATCAGTTGTCGAAGGACACTGAATCTTGCTAAGTTGCGCACCATGATTCATTGGTAGGAATCCCTTCTTAGAATCCTGCATGCTAAACCTATTTAGCACTTTATCAATGTACGTGTCTTGACTTAATCCTATAAATCTTTTCGATCTATCACGATAGATCTTTATGCCTTATATATAGATAGCCTCGCCTAAGTCTTTCATCAAGAAAAATTTCTTTAAAGAAGACTTAGCTTTTTGCAACATAGAAATATTATTTTTCATTAAGAGTATGTCATCTACATATAAGATTAAAAAAGCGATGACACTCCCACTAGTCTTCCTATACACACATGGATCTTCTTCGCATCTGACAAAATCAAACTTTTTGACTTCTTCGTCAAACCGAAGATTGCAACTCCGTGATGCTTGCTTCAATCCATAAATAGATTTAAGAAGCTTGCACGCCTTTCCAGCATTCTTTGGATCCTCAAAACCCTCAGGCTGTGTCATGTACACATCCTCTTCTAAATTTTTATTTAAGAAGACGGTTTTGACATTCATTTGGCATATTTCATAATCATGAAATGTGGCAATTGCTAGGAGTATCTGAATTGACTTAAACATAGCTACGGGCGAAAAAGTTTCATCATAATCAACTCCTTGAATTTGTTTGAAACCTTTCGCTACCAGTCGTGCTTTATATACAGTCAACTTACCATCCATGTCTATTTTTCTTTTAAAAAATCTATTTGTTAGCTATTGGTTTCACCCAATCAAATAGTACAACTAGGTTCCACACCGTGTTGTCATGCATGGATTGTAATTCAGATCTCATGGCTTCTAGCCATTTTTCAGAGTCGGGCCTATCCATTGCTTCCGCATAGGTCATAGGATCTTCAGTATCATATACCGAGACCTTGTGTAGTCCCAAGTACCTCTCGGGTGTATGGATTGTCCTTCTAGACCTATGTAGCACTTGACCTTCGGGCTGTTGAATTTGATCCACAACTATTTACGGATCTAGTTCTACTTCAACTTGCGTCGAAGTACTCGAGCTCGGGACTAGAAACTCCTCCACAACTACTTGTGAATTTGATTCTTCCAGATGCTCTTCAACCGAAGTATCAAGTGGTGGGTTAATCTAATCTGGTTCAGATACTGTATTGTGTGATGTATCTCGAATTTCTTCAAGTATTACATTACTTCCACTACTTCCTTTTGCGAGAAACTGTTTCTCCAAAAATACACCAAAACGAGCAACAACTATTTTATTTTCGGCTTGGTGATAGAAGTAATATCCTTTCAAGTTTGCCAGACGTCGAACGTTTGACAAACACTTCGCAATCTCATATTTTAAGATAAGACATATTTGGAGTTTATCCAAACCATAACTCGTATGGAGTCTTTTCAACTGACTTAGACGAAACCATAATTATTGTTCGTGCGGCAGTTTCTAGTGCGTGCCCCCAAAATAATTTCGGAAGAGTGGCATTACTCATCATGGATCGAACCATGTCTAGCAGAGTTCGATTCCTTCTCTCAGAAACATCATTCCATTGTGGTGTCCCCGGAGGCGTGAGTTGTGAAACTATTTCACATTCTTTTAAGTACGTAATAAACTCAAAACTCAAGTACTCGCCTCCATGATCAGATCGTAAGGCTTTAATACTCTTGTTTAATTGATTTTCTACTTTAGCTTTGAATTTCTTGAACTTTTCAAAGGATTCAGACTTATGTCATCAAGTAGACATAACTGTATCTACTGTAATCATCAATAAACATGATAAAGTAAGAATAATCATTTCTTGTACAAGTACTCATAGGTCCACATACATCAGTATGTATGAGTCCTAGTAAGTCACTTGCCCTTTCGCCCTTTTTGGAGAAAGGCGCTTTGGTCATTTTTTCTCGTAAGCAAGATTTGCATGTGTTAATTGATTCAAGATCAAAATTTTCAAGTAGTCCATCTTTATGCAACTTCTTGACGCGTTTCTCGTTTATATGACCAAGGCGGCAATGCCACATGTAAGTCGTGCTTTCATGAAACGCTTTGAGTCGTTTGTTAGTTATGTTGAACACAGGTTTTTCATTCGCAATATATACATACCATTCATCATACAAGAGGATCCATAATATAATTCTCTTTTATATATTGAGCAACTATTGTTCTTTATTACAAAAGAAAACACATTCGTCTCTAAACAAGAGATCAAAATAATGTTCTTGGAAATGTTAGGTATAAAATAAACATTTTCTAGTTCCAATACAAGCCCGCTAGGCAAATACAATTCTGTACTTCCAACTATTACGGCTGCAATCTTTGCTCCGTTTCCAACTTAGAGTTGTACTTTCTTGTTACGTAACTTCATCTTATTCTTTAGTGCCTGCACATTTGAACAAATATGAGCACATGATCCAGTATCTAATACCGTATCATTAATAGAGATAGTAACGTTAATTTCAACAACAAACATACCTGAGGATGAAGTTTTGAAAATATTTCCAAACTTCATGTCCGCCAGATACTTTGGGCACCTTCTTTTTCAATGACCCTTTACTTTACAGTAAAAGCAATCAGAGGCATGAAATACATTTACCTTGGGAGGATTAGGTTTAGCAATTTTTTTTCATTTCCCTTGTACTTTGAAGCCACTTTCTTTGGGGCCTTCTTTACCTTCATTTCACCAGCTCGGATCTGAGGACAGAAGAATTTTCTTCATGTCATCATCTGCGATCCTGAGCATCCCCTATAGCTCTTGCAGACTCTTCTCCATCCCCAGCATGTGGTAGTTCATGATGAACCCTGAAAAGCTGGGAGGGAGGGAGTGCAGGATAACGTATGTAGCAAACTCTTTACTCAACGAGGCGTTCAGCTTCTCCAGCTGCTCAACATCACTTGTCATACGAAGCATGTGAGTACTGACAGAGCTGCCTTCAGCCAACTTATGACTTAATAAGGATGTGGTCACTTTATATTTTTCAACACGTGCTTGCTCTTGAAACATGTTCTTGAGCTGCTCGCACATCTCATAGGTCTTGGTGTCCATGAATCGGCGCTGCAATCAGGACCCAATACCTACAAGGAGACCTTGTACAGCTCTTTCACATTATCAGTTTCTAATTCTTTATTTTGCAGCAATGCTCAGTTCTCATTTATAATGTTTAAAAGCAAATAAACAATTTATATGGTTTTGCAAACAAATATTTTTTCCGGTCCATAAAGCAATTAGTAATGTGACAAAGTTTCCATTTGGGCCTGATGCCGTATTATGGAAAGGAGATTCCAGGAAAGATCAGGATCACCGAGGACCACTTTAAATCTAATCGTTCTTAGACATAACCTTCTTTCTCATCGTACGCATAACAACTCTTACTTTAGGTACTTCATTGCTTCATCACACTCCTCAATTTACTTTACTTATTTGAAGGTTTTCGAAATGCGAAAGAGTTACATTTTGTCATTTCAAAAACATCTGAGTAATTTGGTAACGTGATAATTTTTGCAAAATTTTTTTCCAAGGGGCAGCTGCCTCCTGGCTGTACATACATCCGCCCCTGAATATATATAGTGTGAATCTTGATGTATCTAACGGTTCAAAATAATTCGAAGTACATAGTGTATTTATCTTTTATGTATCTAACTTTTTCTGCTCCATGGTTGTACATACATTCGCCCCTGAATATATTGTGAATCTTGATGTATCTAAAGGTTCAAAATAATTCGGAATATATAGTGTATTTATTTTTTATGTTTCTAACTTTTTCTCTTATTATTATTATTAATAATGATTATTAATTTATTATTAATAATAATTATTATAACAAATAGATAAACAAATAGACAAAGATAGATAGATAGATAGACAGACAGACAGACAGACAAACAGACATACATACAAAAATAGATAGATAGATAGATGAATTAATGTCAAAATCCTAAGTTGTGTATTATGAATAATTTATGAGTCTTTTCACCACTTAAAATATATAAACAAGACATATCTTCTCTAACACAATTGGTACTTGTTTCACGCAAGATAAAATGGCACTTGAGCAAGTTTTAATTATATGTGCGTTGCAGATATTCCTTCACTAGATAAACTTGGCTTTTGTTTTCCCTTGCAAGCTTCCTTTGTTAAGAAAAAATAACCTCATGAAAACAAACAATATGCATCCCCTTTTTCTGCCCCCTTTTTTTGTCAATGAATTTATTTTAAAAATGGTCATCATAAATTTTATGACCTGCACCCAAAACATTTATTAGTATTATTCGTGACAGTTAAATTCTTATAAGCATTATATCACATACATTGTATATAATTTAGTATATGTAAGAAAATACAACGAACGCAAACGCTGGCCTTAAAAGCCATCCAAGTTAGGTGCCCATAGTGGATGGATGCATGGTGTGAGCAGATGCCATGTAACCTTTTGTGTGTGTGCGCGCGCTCACGAGAGAAATCAGAAACCAGAGAGCAAGAATCACTCTTTCTTTTCTTCAGCGGCCCAAAATAAGGGAACCCAACATCAAAACGAAACGGTCTACAATGAAGGCACAAGTTAAAAACTTTTTATTAAAGAACAACCAAAGATTACACACGAGGAGCAACCTTCTCTCTCTCTCTTTATCTTTGTTTACCTCACTTTTACCCTTTCTCACTCTCCTTCCCAATCTCTCTTGGCTCTTTCTCTCTGTACTGGCAGGTTTTGAGGATCAGCTCGCACCCAAGAGAAAACCAGAAAATAATTTCGAAAATAAATTTATCGTTATATTAAGGAGGTATTGATTAAGCACACAAAAAAAAGAACAGAGAGAGAAAGCGAAAGAAATCAGAAGCAGCGATCCGCCGCCGACCCATGTCGTGATTTCTGGTTTCTTACAAAAATTCCCATTTCGTGAATACCCAAATCGTCATAACTTTCTTACAAAAAATTTCCTATTTTTTATTTATTTTCCTCTCCATTCCCCCCCTTGTGCACAGTTCCAATTCATCTCTTGATTGAGCGAATTAACGCTCTTGTAGTGTGAGTTCTTATTGCCATGGGAGACCTTGAGCCATGGCCAGTCCAATCCAACGGACACCTGTCAGCCAACCCTGAGGGCTTGCTCCATCAGTATCCGCCGAATCCTGATCCAACGACCATTGATGAAGCCTTGTGGCAACGGGCCGAGGCGGCGGCACAAGAGGTCATAAGACAAATTCACCCAACTGTTGCTTCTGAGAAGAGTAGAAAAGCTGTGGTTGATTATGTGAACAGCATTGTCATGAGTGTTGGAGCCGTGGTAATTATTTTTTTATTCATTTCTTGATTTCAGTATTAAGACAAGAGATGTTTAAGAGGTTCTTAATCTTAGTTATGTGAAGTTTGTGAGCTTTAGTTTGAATTCTTGTAGATTTTAGGTTAGATGAGACCCTTGATTTATTTATATACTTGACAGATATTGGTTTGAATTTAACTTTAGATGATAATATAGGTAGCTTGTGCTGTTTACAGCGGATATATAGTTTGAATCCAATCTGATGCTGGTTCTTTCTTTAACTTCTATAATGTTAATCTGCTCTAGGGCCTAACTTCTGGTTGTGCATGTTAAACTAACCGTGTAATTATTTTGACCGTCTGAAGCTACATACATTTTTTTTATAATTTGTTGAATGTTGTGTTCTCAATTTGATGAAAAATTTGCATGATGCATATCCCATCATTCAGAACAAGTACCGTATGAAAAATCGCATTGTTGATTTAATGGGTCCAGGATGTTTTATTATGTATGTAAAAAGGATATTTAGCATAAATCCTTACTGTAGATATCTTTCTGCATGAGTTAGTTGCACGATAAGCATGAGTTAGTTGCACGATAAAACTTAATGTTGGGATTTTATCACGGAATGCTGTGCGTTTTTTAAGTATTTCTTTAATAATATGAAGAGAAATTGCAATTATCTTTGGTCTTTTCAACATGCTGTAAATACTAATTGTTTTGTAGTCAAAAGCGCAATGGTTGATGTTAAAAATGCAATGACTGATGCTAGGAGGTAAGGGTGAATTATTTTTATTTTATTTTGTTATTTTGGGAGGGGGAGGGGAGCCTTGGTGCAACAGTAAATTTGTCACCTTGTGACCAGGAGGTCACAGGTTCGAGCCGTGGAAACAGCCTCTTGCAGAAATGCATGGAAAGGCTGCGTACAAAGACCCCAAAGTGGTCCGACCCTTTCCCGGACCCCACGCAAGCGGGAGCTACGTGCACCGGGATGCCTTTTGTTATTTTGGGAAGGGGCGCACAAAACAGACATGCATGCGCATTTACTGTACTAAGTACTAACGCATAGGAACGGAAGGATGTTGGCATTATTGGCTAAGAGAACTAGGTCCTTAATTGTTGCATGTCATGGAAAATGGAAAGAAATTCAATTCCTGTAGTGTGTTTTGATTCGGTGAATTCTAATCTTCAGGGACGCCCCAATATGACTGAAACACCCTTAGTTGCATGCAATGGATAGACTCGCTATTAGGGTGACAGGCAAATTTCTCAAAGTGAGAAACCCGCAATCTGATTTTGCGATATTGGGGCATCCCTGAAGAATTTTTTCAATTACATGACTTATACAAATGAAACATATTAGTAAATCTGAATGCTGATTTTCAGTGAGTTCTTTATTTAAATGTATTTTTAAACCTTCTGTTGAGTGAAGAAAAGAACATCAGTAGTCTCCATTGATGTCTTAGTATACATACAGAATTTCTGATTTTTTTATTTTCCTTTTATCTTATCGTTTTTTCATTTTTACTCTACATGTATTCAAATCAAATTTGCTTGAATCTAGACTTCTTAAATGATTGATAACGTTCTTAAATTTTGAGAAACTTTGCTTTTCAAGCTAAGTAACTTCAGTTTTTTATATTTTCTGTTTTTCTTTGCTTATATTTTCATATTCATTTTGTTCTCTGATTTTGCCTTAAAATCAGTATTTTCATTGAGTAGAACCAACCTATCCACTGATTTCTATTTTCTTTAATTATAGGTAGGTAAGTACCTCCATTACTTTTTACCATTTTTAACACCACCATTAACTCTTTTACCATCTTCTTTTTCATGTAGGTATCTCCATTTGGTTCAGTGCCTCTAAAGACCTATCTGCCTGATGGGGACATTGATCTGACGGCTTTGGTAGAGCCAAATTCTGAGCATTTGTTGCCTGACGATGTGTTCGTTGTTCTTCAAATGGTAGAGCGAAGCCCTTATGCTATGTTTGAGGTCAAGGACGTCCAACTCATCTCTGCTGAGGTTTGTTTTCTGATACTACTTTTTATATTGTTTTCATTATCAAGTTGAGTGTTCTGTAAGAACTATAGAAATATGAAATTTTTAACAGATCAATTTTTCCATGGGCGAAGTCAACCTGACTTGTAGACTATCATGAAGTTGGGAAAGCCCGAGCAGAATGAAACTTAAGTATTTGAAAACAGGATATTTTTTCTGCAAAGAAATAACGACTAAAAGTGAGTTAATGAGCCACAGAATAAAGTTGCAAAACAGGACCAACAAGTAATGCTTCATTTTTTTAACCTTATTAACTGGATCCGTTTTATATGTATGTGCTTCTAAGGATTCTAAAGAAGAAGAGTTGTTTAACCTTACAATGCTGAATTCAGTTTCTTGATAATTTTTCTTTTGGGATAATTGAAACAGGATCTGTAAACATTTTCCTTAATTTTGTTGCATTGATTCTTTAACATTTTAACCTAATAACAGGTGAAGCTTGTGAAATGTTTAGTGCAAAATATCGTGGTTGATATTTCATTTAATCAGGTTGGAGGCCTGTTCACTCTCTGTTTCCTTGAAGAGGTATATCTATTCATGAGACCCTTTCCTTCTTGTCTATTATATCCTTTCAGTGAGGTATTTGCTTTTCTAAACTTTTTGGTTTCCTTTTTATGAAGGTGGATGTTTTAATAGGAAAAGATCACCTATTCAAGCGTAGCATCATGCTAATAAAGTCATGGTGTTACTATGAAAGCCGAATCCTTGGGGCCCATCATGGACTGATCTCTACTTATGCTTTGGAAACTCTTATCTTATATATATTCCACCTTTTTCACAAAACCCTTGACTCTCCCTTAGCGGTAAACACTTCTTTTTATCTTTAATTATCTTTTTTGGCTAATTAATGATTGAAATTGCAACAAGAAAACTATTGAGTCATACTCACTACTCCTGTGTCTTGTTGTAGGTTCTGTACCGCTTTCTGGATTACTATAGTAAATTTGACTGGGAGAATCAGGGTATCAGTGTACATGGACCCATATCTCTTGCGTCCTTACCTGAAATAGTAGGTAAGTACAGCTAAGGAACTTTGCTGTTATATTGTAATAATTGGGTTATTAATACTAAAGTAATCCATTCTTTCTTTCTTTTTTATTATTTATTTCTATCTTAAAATAAAGCTGAAGCACCAGAGGTCCCTGCAAGTGACCTGCTAATACAAGAAGACTTTGTGAATCAATGTTTGGAACGGTACCAAGTAAAGATACCGAACAGACCTAATGATGCCAGAGGCTTCTTCCGCAAGAATTTAAACATTGTCGACCCATTGAAACCAACAAACAATCTGGGCCGCAGTGTCAGCAGAGGTAAGCTTTTGTTGTTTCCTTTTGTTCTCTCTTTGAAGTAGCATCCCTCCAAACTTCCAATTCAGCCCAAGCTTGCCCTAGTGGGTCTATGTCAGTTCACCTTCTTACAACAAGTTAACAATCAAGTAGAATTGGTTCCAATACATCTATTTAGCATTGGCTAGATTTCTAGTCCTTGATGCAAGCTTCAACATTATACTTTCAATACTAACAGTCCAACTCCATTTGTTTTTTCTTCTATAACCCTAAATATGGTCTTGTTTTATCACAACTTTTAGTTGCAACTAATGATTCAGCCCCTACTGCTGACATTTCTGAACTTAAAAAAAAATAGGCAACTTCTACCGGATACGTAGCGCATTTGTTTTTGGGGCACGGAAGCTAAGCCAGATACTGAGTCTCCCTGTCGACTCTATCCCTGACGAGGTCAGCACCTTCTTTCGCAATACCCTGGAGCGCCATGGCTCTAGTGGGCCCCGTCCTGATGCTCCCGAACAAACCTCCACCTCTCCCTATGCAGATATAGATGCATCCTTTGCACAGATGTCAATTCAATATCGTAATGGCCTCATTCCGCATAATAGGCAATTTGGCAACCCTCAACACCTTGCACCACCCATGTTTGTCCATGACGAGAACTTCAACGGGTTTCGTGGGTGTGAGCCTGATTCTTCAGATGCCAGCTCTGCATCTCCCTCAGAGGAACCCTTAGAGCCTGATGCATTTGCTGACATTACTGGTAACCATCAAGAGAATGAAAAAAATCTTTCATATGCAATTAATCTTTTCGAGGGCAAGCAGACCGACTCGTTCATGTTACCTGGTCAACCTGCGGGCCCAGATTCCAGCCCTGTGGTTCCCATTCCATACAGGCCATTTATGGGTGGCAGGTTTGGGAGAGGAGGTATGAGTGGGTATATGGGTGTGAACGGAGTTGTAACTGGCCCACCTTTTCCAGCGGGTCCTGTTGGATATTACGTCATGAGGCCTCATATGATCCCGTCTGGCAGCCATTATGTTGCAGATGATTCACCAAAGACAAGGGGAACTGGCACATATCTCCCGTTGTCGGTACAAAATTTAATCTTCATTTATTTATTTTGACCTCCTTTCGTTAGTAAAATACTACAATTTAGTTTCTTTACAGAATTCCTTTTATACACACATATATATAGAGAGAGAGGGGCTAGGGTGCTCCATGGAGCACCAAATCGCTCGTGCTTCACATCTGTATCTTAAATTTTGAAAATTCCGATGACCGATCCGAACCGTTGAACATGATCTACATATTGAAATCTACTTGGAGATTAAATTTTACATTTTTTTATTTTTTGCTATTTTTTTAAGAGGTAGAAAAGTTGTCAATCAAATGGTTTCCAAGAACAATAATATGAGTAATTTTCCCACGTCTCTAAAAAATAGCAAAAAAGGTTCAAAAAAATATAAAATTCAATGTCCAAGGAGATTTCAATATGTAGATCATGTTCAATGGTTTGGATCGAGCGTTTGAACTTTAAAATTGGAGATATGGATGTGGAACACGAGCGATTTGGTGCTCCATGGAGCACCCTAGCCTCTCTCTCTCTCTCTCTCTATATATATATATATATATATATATATATATATGTACTTGTGAATGTAAACCATCCCCCAGTAAGAATTATCAGAATAGATGTATCAGTAGTTCCTTTTATGAAATGTTATAACTTATATTTGTGATTAAATCCAGGAGCAATTTCCAAAACCTGATCATTGTGCAAGCAATTTTTTATGTTGGTTCTATCTTAAATTAACTAACTAGAGTCAGTCTTATCCTGAATTGTTTCAGCACCAGAGACAGCAGCAACAGCAACAATACCAAGACCGGGTACATACAAGAGGTAAATCCCGGAATTCGGTTAGGCAAGACCAAGCAGGAACCATGCCTGAACTGGGACCTGACGAAGAGCCAATCTTCGATTCTCCATCGGCACCAGTATATCGACCACCCCCACCTCCACCACCTCTTCACATCCCTCACCGAGTTCCTAATGGACGGCGGGTCCTGCGTTCACCAGTGATGGACATCCCACAGTCACCTCAGCTCAGTATTCGTGGGAACGGAGCTGGGCGTAGCAGGCCAGCATTCCCGCAGGAGCAACAGGTTGAATTTGGGTCACTTACATCTGCTGTGCTTCCTACACCTGGTCCGAATTATGCTGTTGGCGTGAGGGCCCCACCACCTCCGCCGCCATTGCCACCAGTGCCAGCTGTTCTACAGAATGGGCATAGATCAAGCAGCTCAGGACCTTTACTTGGGAATAGATCTTCAATGGCACCCAATAGGAGTAAGAGGTATATTTCTACTGCTTAACCATAATTTTTCTTTTTGTTGTAGTAGGCTAGCTTAACCATATTTTGCCCTAATGTTTTTGTGTATAATCATAGTGCTTACGAGAAAGCATTCTGTATATTCCTGTAAGCAGTGCACCAGTAGCACCTTGATAGCACTCAGGTGCAGCCAAGAGTTATAGTGAACTTCTCATAATGCAACTGATATGTATGGCTGTCATCCTGACTGGTTTTGATCAGATAACAACTGGTGCCGCATCAAACTTGTTGTAGATATGTTGTTTTTGTTCAGAATTGCCAACATCTTTTTTGAAATAGTTAAAAGAAAACTTAGAAAAGTTTGTGGTCTAAATTTTTTTCAGGAACAACCAGGCCTACAGACTGAAAGATGAAGGAGACTTCCCGCCTCTTTCAGGATGAAGTCTGAAAAATACAAAAAGACAAGAAAGGTGATCTCTTTTAGCAGCCCCCGTTTTGGTTACAGGATGAAAGTCTGGAAGTTCGACGAAAAAATTAAGAAGAAAATAAAAAAAGGAAAAGAAGATGAGAAGTAAAAAGATCTGAAAGAAAAGATGCAGATCCATGTATGGATCTTGAAATGCTTGAAAAAATAGTTACAATTTTTGTGGTCTCCATTGTGTACATTCTTATGAAAACCTTCCTGTAGCTTTGATTTGTGTCCCAGCCTCCTGTCCAAAACAAAGATGAGTGTTGGTAGCAGAATATGTAGTATGTTTTTATTTCTTTCTTTTCTGTTTCCTTTTTAGTTGTAGAAGTGGATCTTGGTATGGCAACTGCTGGTATCAATCCATGTGCTTGATGCTTTCAAACAATTAGATGATGAGGTGGTGGAAGTTGATTTAAAACTAGTACTTTTCTGCTTTCTGATATTTATTTGCTTTGTTATGTTTTTCTTTTGTGATCTAGAGAATATAGGTTGATTGATATGGTCGCCTTTGTTTTCGGTCATTTTAGGCTAATTTTGGGTAAATTGTATTTTTGCTTGTTTGTGCTATTGGTCTAGGTGCACTTCAATTTAGTGTTGTATGGACAAAAGAGGCCTCTAGCTTAAATTTCAATTGTCAATTTATACTTAGCTTGGCAACAGGTATTGATTCACAGTTGCAAGTACTTTTTGTGGCATTTGCACTTGCTTTAATTTCTAATCATTGTGCAAAAAAAGAATGTTTTAGAAATTGGATTGAAAAAATTCACTGCATGAAGATAAAAGTTCTTTATTATTTGATAAACGGTCAGGTAAAAAGTGCGTATATTCATATATTGTCTGAACTCCTAACTAATTAGTAATTACCTCCAGGCTCCAGGTAAAACTGTTTGTATTTTACAAAGGATTGTGTATTGCATGATTTGTGCCGGAAGTTACCCACTTAATACACGTTTTGTTTTGATGCTTTGTAGGATTAATTCCAATACTTCCCAAAACCGTAAGAAGAATAATTCAAAAGAAAAATGTTTCACATTTCTTCTTTCTGAATTGGGTCCTGTCATTTTCTTCTTTTATAGAAACTCAATTATTGATTTTGACTTGTTTAAGGCCTTATGTGCACCCACCCAACCAAAAGTTGAGAGAACATCAAAGATAGCTTTTTTGCCACTTGAATTAAAAGTTGAAATAGTGTTTTTCATATGGAAAAAAATTGCACACTTCACTGACTGATTGAGTATACTTGCGTACTTCAGCTAGTGGTGATTGATGGAATTGAATCTTGAGAACTGAAAAAATAAAATTATTATATATTATGAGATATAATGAATGTGATTGTTAGAGTTGGATACACTGGTACTCGATGAAATATACAATTTTTTTCCTTCTCATATAATGTAAATTATTGCTACGTATCTTTCCTTTTGCCTTTTGTTTTTGTGTGAAAATGATAGCAATGAATTCACTTCTCCAGTTCATTGACGAGAGGAAAGTAGGAAACAGACAAAAGTTGTAATAAAAGAATACATAAAATAGAAATCATGAACCACAGTGAAATTAAATATACAGGCACAAATGAAACACATAGTGGTTTGTGGCATCTAGATCATCAAAAGAATCTTCACTAATATCATTCAGGTGTATTGTGGCACAAAATCATCTGCGCTTCTAAATTCTAATATAATAATGTAATCAATGTATACATTGCAAGAATTGATTTGTAATTTTTTTCAGCCACAACTGCCATACCAATATTACATCTGTCTAAGCCATTCAATAGTGTATATAATTAGTAAGCATTTGTGCTATGTATTTTTTCTTCATACGATTGCTTTAATTAACATCAATTTAAGTAGCTCAATAAATTCTTCATATTGAAATCTAGTAGAAAATCAAATTTCATGATTTTTTGAGCTTTCCAATTATTTTTAAATATTTTTAAAAAGTCTTGAAGATGTCATTTTTTAATATTAGTTTTTAAAAATATTTAAAAATAGCTACAAAACTCTAAAAATCAAGAAATTTGATTTCCTACTATATTTCAATATGAAGAATTTATTTGACAACTTAAATAGTGTTAATTAAAGCAATCCAACGAAGAAAAACGCATAACAAGAATGCTCACTAACTATACATATCACCGTAGCCAGATTATATATATGTACTATAAAAACACTAATTATTAATTGCTTTTATGAATGGTCATAAGAAAATTCAAACTAATCACTATGCTGAATAAATAAACTTAAACTTCCATACAAAATTCGTAATGTAAGATATAATTACTTTTGCAGCCAAGTATAAATATTTTTCGTGAGAAGTATAAATTATTTTGAGAATGCATAATGAATACAGATAAAAAAAAATGAAGTAATCACAAATCTTTTTTAACAGATTCTTACAGAAACTTAGGTTGTCTAGCTTAAATTTATCTATTCATTAAAAGCTATCTACTATTATCCGAATTAGTAAATAATTCCTGGCTAGGATATTACAAAATTGTAACTATAGGATATGACATTAGCTAAAGAACAATAAAATTATATAATATGCTTTCTAAAAGAGCAATAATTGCTAGTTGGGAATAAAATTAGCCTGTCTTACAAAAGTTGAATAATATTTCGCGTAATCATATCTAAGAGGAATTGTCACATTTGAGTTGCTTTCACAACCTTATCTTTTTTTGGCTAAGGCAAATACTACAATAATGCGTTCATATATGTAAAGTGTCGTACTATTGTGTCGTGAGAGAGATTTGGAGTTCAATTTTTAGACCAATCAAAACATCGAAGGAAAAAGATATATTATTATCTATGAAGACAACTTAGACAAGCATGCCAGGAAATTTCATTTCACAAAAGTTTGCTTATAATCACGAAAATATATGTCTATAATAAAGTCACCTTTTTTTATTATGTTTATTTGTTTGAATAGTTCTGTGCAGAGGCGGAGCTATTCAAGGGTAAGTGTTCGGATTTGATTTTCAAAAAACGCAAAATTTATTGTATTTTAAATTATTTTTATAGTGAAAAATAAGTTTTTAGCAATATTTTAGTGGGTTTTAATGAGTTTTGTCCGGACTTGATTTCAACCTCAGTGTCCGAACTTAATTGTGTCCGGACTAAAATAACCTTTGAATCCGTCCTTGGTTCTATGTGCATCCGCATTTTATGGTAAAGCGTTTGCAATAATTTGGATAGTATTACATGCTAATTAAAAATGAAACTATAGATATATATATATTCTCTATGACTTGAATTTGCATGATATTAGCTTTGAATCTATTTATAATTTGTTTGGTTAGTCATACAAATTACTATGAACCTCAAACTCTTTGAAGTTTTTAGCATGATGGAAAATTAGATGGTTAAAAAAATGTCCTAATTTGATATCTTAGTAGAATTATTGATCTATATTTACTTTTTGTAGTTTGGATTATAGTGTCACATGTATCAAGTATATAAAAACATATAAAGTGTAGATGTGGCAAAATTAGATCCGATTCAAAAAAATCTATCCAACTCATTCAGATCTATCGGACTTGATTCGATATTTTAACAAAATCAAACTGATTTGAACTCAATCCGATCTGATTTGAGATCGTAACATGATCGACAGATATGACCCACTCCAAATCAATCCGTCCGATCGATATATATTTTAGAAGTAACAAAATCTTATTTAGAGAAGTCTAACATCCAATCTATACCCAATCGAAAATCGACTTGACTCGTTTTTTTAAAAGACAAACTAATCCAAACAGGCAGATCTAAGAAGGGCCAGGGGGCAGCCCACCCCCACCTCCTCCTTCGAATTTTTTTTAAATAATCTTGTATATTTATACAATTTGTCAAATTTTTTTATAAAATAATTATATATATTTAAAAATGTGTCTTATTTGCCTCTCCTAAAAAATAGATCTTGCTCTTCTAACGAAAATTTTGAATTCATTCCTGAATCCGTACCTAGTCCAAGCTGAAATACCGTGAAACCTGACCCGACTCGACGAACCAAACTATACCCATAATCTTAAAATTTTGAAATCATCTGCCCAGAATTATCTTACTCGAACTCAACCTGACTCATTTTTGAATAAATTTATCCAATAGGCTCCTATTTTCTGATATATTTATCCAATAATCCTTCACATTCAAAATATATCTGACACCATATTCTAATTTGTTATTGACAAATTTTGTTATGGATCAAAATTAATTTGATTTCACTATTATTGATGCAAAATCAACTTGACTGTACAATTATCGATGATTATCAACGATTGCAACTAACTTGAATTTAAATTTTTTGTTCATAGAATACTCACCCTCCTTAGATCCGCCTTGACAGAAACCACCCAAAATTCATGTTCTCTGTTCTTACAAAACTACTCTGCACGAATCTCAAAACCATTGGCTACATTTACATGTGTGTAATGTAAATTCTGTCTATTTTATCCTACAGAGGAAATGGACTGAGGCTAGAGGGATCCTGTTCTTCTACCGCGCAATACCGCGTCTCAATCGTCATATGAACAATCAAGGAGATTTTAGATCTGAAGCACGAATCACGAAAAAATCGAACTATTCAAAAAACGTGTAGCGCAATGCCACGCGTTAGACGATCTCATTCCAGGCTGAGAGGTGGGGTAGTAAGAGACTAAGAGGTACAGAAATCTTTTGTTTTTTGTCAGCGTCGTTCAAAGTTCAAACCAAACATCTACTTCGCATACTATCACAGTATCACATTTTTCAAACTAGCTAGCTTAGAATTAGATACAGAGGCTGGTGGTGTTGAAGTACACTAATGCACTATTTAGTACTACTTTGTTGGTAATTCAAAATTGTCCTTTAATGTAAACAAAACACTGTGGGTCCGTTTGGCAAATAAAGAATAGCGTTAGAATAGTGAAATTAAAATAGTAAAAATAGAATAGTGTGATTTTGGAAGAGTGGTATTCTTAACTATTCTGAAGAGAAAAATTGTCGTTTGGCAAGTGTCAATTGGAATAGTAAAAATATTGATAGTTATGATAATAAAATAATAATAATGATGAAATATTATAATTCTAATAAAAATAATAATATAACAAATAATGATAAATAATAATAATAATAAATAATAATAATATAATGATAATAATAATAATACTAATAAAATAATAATAAATAATAATAAATAATAAAAATAATGCTAATAAAATAATAATAATACTAATAATAAATAAGAAGAATAATAATAATATAATAATTATTATCGTAAATAATAATAAAATAATAATAATGATGATGAAATATTATAATACAAATAATAAATAATTAATAACAATAATAATAAATAATAATGAATAAAATAATAATATTGATGAAATATTATAATACTAATAAAATAATAATAATAATAATAATAAATAATAATAATAATAAAATATATAATAATAATTATCATAAATAATAATAGAATAATAATAATGATGAAATATTATATACTAATAATAAATAATAATAAAAATAATAATAAATAATAATAATGAATAAATAATAAACAATAATAAATAAAATAATAATAATAATGATGATGAAATATTATAATACTAATAAAATAAAAATAATAATAAATAAAAATAATAATAAAATATAATAATAATATAATAATAATTATCATAAATAATAATAATGATGAAATATTATAATACTAATAACAAATAAAAATAAAAATAAAAATAAATAATAATAAATAATAAAGAATAAAGAATAAAATAATAATAATAATAATAATGATTAAATATTATAATAATAAAATATATTATAATAATAATAATATAATAATAATTATCATAAATAATAATAAAATAATAATAATAATAATAATGAAATATTATAATACTAATAAAATAATAATAATAATAATAAAATATATAATAATAATATAATAATTATCATAAATAATAATAAAATAATAATAGTGATGAAATATTATAATACTAATAATAAATAATAATAACATTAATAATAATAATAATAATAATAATAGTAATGATGAAATATTAAAATACAATAAATTTGATTAGTTAGTCATGCGGAACAGTGTATTCCGCTATTCCATCTATATGGTGGTATACCGAAATAGTCTATTTTATCACTATTCTATTAATTTGAAAACATGTTTGACACTCCATAATTCCGAAATAGAGCTCTATTCCGGAATAGTGGTGGTTGCCAAACACACCCTACATGAATAGATCATGATTCGCATCAAAATCAGAAAGTATTAAATATATACTATAGTATCAATATTATTGAAGTAGTTTTCTTAAAACTTTCCTCAGGCATATTTTAACTTGGCATGGTGGCACCTAGTGCTATATATAAACAAGTGCATCATGATTCATGTTTATTTTCTTATGGGTATGAGAATTGACATAGTTGTAGTTTAGTAGTTTCTAATTCCCTTGACTTGTTGGCTGATCATGAATGATTGGTTCAATAATGCAATTCTAAATTGGATTCTTTTAGCTGCTATTTATGTTAAATATTATCTGAGGACCACTTGCACCAATATATTCATATGCTAATTAACATATACATTTTTTACCTCAATCACCATCATTGATACATACTTTAATTGCTTTTTATTTATTTAAGTATGAAGTTAACTGAGTAAAAGTTTGATTTGTTAGCTTGGAAACCTCATAACAGAAGCAACAAAAGAAGAAGAAAAAAAGGGAGAAAACACAACTTGAAAATATGATGTAAAATGCCGGTGACTTTTGGTAAGTAGGATCAATAATTGTACTACAATTATCCAATTCTTTTATTAAAAAAAAGGTTAAGGTCAATATAAAATACACTAAGATAGAATAAAGTGCATAAAAATGCTAAAAAATCTGATCTTTTTTTTAACTATAACTACTAATGCAACATTTTTTCAAGGCCACACAAATTTCCTTCTAGAATTTTAATTCAATAGAGCAATTCTTTCACATATGAAATTTGAGTAAATGTCTTTCCTTTAAAATATATATTAATTATGAATAGTAATAGCAAATTCATTTCCTTTTCTCAAAAAAAAAAGAGCAAAGCCATTTGGACATCATTTTATTGTTTATTATTTTGCTTGCATATATGTTACATGTTACTTGCTCACTTGTATTATTGCAATGGGTCAACTCATGTACTAAAAAAAGATATTTTATTTTTTTCCCATATAACCTGAGATGCAGATTCCATAGGAGCAATGGCAATTCCCAATTTGAAATTTAAACAATGTTTTAATTGGTCAACTCTTTACGGCCACCACTCGCCACTAAATAATCACCTAAAAGGCACCAATTTTTTTTTCAAATGGTGATCTATATAAATATTTCATTTAATCACATTTAACAGTTAATTTCCTGTATTTAATTGGTAATTATAATTCACAATTCCAAAAATGTTGAGACTTTGAGAAGAGCGAGGCAAATTCATATATTTACTTCGAGGAATTTTATTGTATATATCCTCAATTAATCATCATAATAACTATTCATTAGAGACATTGAGTAAAAAATATTAACTTAATAGTTATCCGCAACAATCTCGCGTTTCAAATATCTTTTGCGCATTTTATTTTTTTTGAAGTAGGCTTAGCCTACAGATTTTCATTAAACAAAATAAAAAGAGTTACATCAAATTATGTACAAATGTTGTGCTTTGTACACTCCTTATTAATAATACAACCTAGCACTAGTTACAGTTTGCCAACCAACTTAAGATTATTTCCTGAGTTTCGGCGGCTACTATAGTGAAATAAATAATCATATATTTTTCTTGAGGAAATAATCATATATTTTAGATCATTAAAAGATGCATTCTAGTGAAATATATATTTCAAAATAATTATACATTGTTCAAAATTCAAATAATGAGCCTAAAAATTTCAATACATCTGTTAATCGCCAAAAAAACACTTCCAAACAGTGAACCTAAAAGTAAAATATATAATATATATGTATGTATATCTATATATATATATATATATATATATATATATATATATATATATATATATACATATATATATAGATAGGCTAGGGTGCTCCATGGAGCATCAAACCCCTCATGCTCCACATCTATTATCTCCTATTTGAAAATCCCAACGACCGATCCTAACCGTTGAATATGATATATATATTGAAATCTACTTGGAGATTGAATTTTACATTTTTTTGAAATTTTTTGCTATTTTTTTAAAGAGGTAGAAAAGTTGCTAATCAAACAGTTTCTGGACCAACAAAAGTTGCAATTTTTCTACCTCTCTAAAAAATAGCAAAAAAATTAAAAAAAATGTAAAATTCAATTTCCAAGTAGATTTCAATATGTAGATCATATTCAACGGTTCGGATCGGTCATTGGAATTTTTAAATTGGAGATACGGTGTGGAGCATTAGGGGTTTGGTGCTCCATGGAGTATCAAACCCCTCATGCTCCACATCTATTATCTCCTATTTGAAAATCCCAACGACCGATCTGAACCGTTGAATATGATATATATATTGAAATCTACTTGGAGATTAAATTTTACATTTTTTTGAAATTTTTTGCTATTTTTTTAAAGAGGTAGAAAAGTTGCTAATCAAACGGTTTCTGGACCAACAAAAGTTGCAATTTTTCTACCTCTCTAAAAAATAGCAAAATTTTTTTAAAAAATGTAAAATTCAATTTCAAAGTAGATTTCAATATGTAGATCATATTCAACGGTTCGGATTGGTCATTGGAATTTTTAAATTGAAGATACGGTGTGGAGCATTAGGGTTTGGTGCTCCATGGAGCACCCTAGCCTTTCTCTATATGGATATATATATATATATATATATATATATATATAACCTAAAATTCAAAATAATTGCCATACTCTACGCTGATTCCTGGCTTTGATGCCAATGAAAGGTCCTTCAATTAAATTTTTATTATGCGACCTCTGATTGAGAACAATTAATGTTGTGAATGTAAGATTGTATTAAATAATTTGAATCACCAAAATTAATATTTAGTGCAGTGGCTAAAGAAAACGTTCTCACGTGGGATGTCACAGATTTGAAACTATATTAAAAAATATCTTAACATTTAAATTCGAAAGACTTGGCATCTATCTTTATCTAAAAAATAATTTGGATCACCGTATTTCTTCTATTAAGGAATTAATATAAAATAATAAATCCTGACTGATATTCCAGTGACATAAACATTAAGTCCACAAAAAAAATAAAAGATCATTTTCATGGTTTTATTTATTTATTGGGTCAATTTGCAGCGACACAATCTACATTAGACAGAAGCCATGACAAAATCTAGATGCTCCTTTTCTTTTCTTTTTTCTTTGTTTTTTTAATAAGAACTATAACTTGATAAAAAGAGGCAGTAAATGGTAATGTACACGTCACATATTATTTTACAAGTTGTATTATAAATAAGAGAAATTCCCCATACCTGTAATAGATAATTTTAAAAAATATTATCAACCATTTTCGTTAAGAAAGAACAAGTGAACTTTAGATGCTCATTTCTTTTCTTTGAGATAATCATCTCCATATAGAAAAAGACAATAATGCATCACATATTCACATGCATATAACAGAAAGAATCTGCGCCGTTCAAATTATCAAGTTTTGTATTACTTCTGATTTCTGAGCACAGAGCAGAGAAAACTTCAAGTTTGACTAACGAGTATTAATTAATTTACTAAATATTGTAATGCAACAAGAGTTGTCACTGAAAATTTTTATAACTTAAAATTTTAATTTTGATTATGAATCCGTCTGAATAAATTCATACACAAATTTTGATTTGAAATTTACATATATATCTTAAAAATTCTAACTTATTTATTTTGAATCTACCAAAATCTCAATAATAAACACATTTATAGCTTGAATTAGACAATAATATTTTGCAAAGCGCAATTCAAGCAGTATTTTGTATCTATATTTCAAATTATAAAGCCCAAACAGTCAACGAAATCGTTGAACATGATACATATATTAGAACCTACTTGAAGATTCATTTTACATTTTTTTTCAAATTTTATTATTTTGTAGAGAGGTGAAAAATCATTCCAAAAATCATTAGATCAATAATTTATTTCTTTAGAAAATAATAAAATATTTTAAAATTTTAATTTTTAAATAAAATTCAATATATAAATCATGTACAACAAACTAAATAGATCGTTTGCACTTTACGATTAAGAATATGAATATAAAATACTGCTTAAATATTGCTTTGTAAAATATTTGAACGCAGCATATTTTAACCTTACCGTTTCTAGCTTTATAGGGATTTGAAATTCTGAATGCATTGCATTCACATCTTTAAAGTATTTAATGAACTGATTTGCTTTAGAATTCCAGGATCCGACCCGATTAATTGATCAATTGTGAGATGTGATTATGTGAAAGAGTCAAATTGTGGCTTCGCAGCTTTCACTTTCCAAGATCTTTTGTCCGGGCCCACTGTGGGCCCCACCAACTAGGCCATGTACCGGGCCCACAGTTATACGGGGTCCCACCTTTCGTCAGATACTATACTACTGTTGCCTCGGGCGTTGGTAGAATGGTAGGGCTTGATAATTTTTCAAGTAAAAAATAAAATTGATTCATTTGTCACAACAATACAAAATTCAGACGTGCTTAACTGCTTGTATCAAAATTCTGTACATTAATTAATGGTATTTAATTATTAAATAATATACAAAACTGCATAGCATACAGGGGTGTAAACGAGCCGAACTCGAGCGAGCTAGAGCGAACTTGAACTCGGCTCGTTTATTAACGAACTGGCTCGGCTCGTTACTATAAGTGCTCACGAGCTGAAACTCTCAACTCGAGCTGACTCGTTTGTAGCTTGTTTGCAAGAAGAAAATGACAAAATAATTAAAAAAACATAATAAATTATAAAATCGTGAAAATTATCTATGGTAAAGATCTATTTAGAGATGGTGGTAACCAATTCGACGGTTCAGATTAACTCTTTAAGGTCTCGATACTTACACGAGCCGAGCTTGTCACAGCTCGAGATCGACTCGTTTACTAACGAACTGGCTCGGCTCGGCTCGTTAACACTCGAGCTGTTAACGAGCCGAACACGAATGAGTCACGAGTCACGAGAATTTTGTGCAGCCCTAATAGCATATCACCAGGTATTACGTCCATTATTTTTAATTTTTTATCTTCACTGTTTTGTACTACTTGTACTTTTTACTTCTGTTATTTAAATTGTCTTATCAAGCCAAATATTTTTTTGTTCGATAAATATAAAATGTTTGGCATGATAAAAAAATGTACGGAATGGACGAAGTTTAGAATTTAGACTGAACGAAGTTTGGCTTCAAATTTGTTTCATCAATCTTTATTCTAAATATAAAAAATTTAATTAGACCTCAAAAAGTATAAACGAAGTTGAGAATTTAGATTTAACGTATGAAATTTGAAGCCAATACAAAAATCGAGCACCGTCTTTGAAAGTTTGGCACTTTAAAAACTGCGATATCAGTTATGATTTTGTTTTTATTTGTTCACAAAAAGTAAAGAAAAATTAAACTTACAATGAAAATTGCAAATATTAGGATCACACTTCACACAATTGAAAATGTCATAGTAAAATTGTAATTATTTTTTTCTCGTTTGCGTTAAAATAAATATTTTTCAGGATTACATAATATTTCAATATAGTATTTTGAATCTATAAATTCGTTTAACATTTTTATAGAGGTTCAATTAAAAAATTTAACAGACCAATTAAATAAAAAAAGTTTCTGGTTTCACTGCGTATATTTTATCGAAATTTTGTGCCATTTATATTTTATATTGCTTAAGTTTTTTCCCCAAGTTTCTTTTAAAATACTATATTGCTTAAGTTTTTTTTTTCAATATAAATTGTCAATTTGTCAGTTTCAAAGAACGCGTTCGAAGATTAAAACCAAACTTGACTAAATAGTTTTGTCATTGTGGACCCAACCAACAAACACACACACACATATATATATGAAAGAATAAATAATTACAGCATATACCAATATACCATTTATGCGATGTCATAGATCCAAGGGCTTGATCAGTGGCGGATTCAGGATTCTCGCCAGGGGGTTCAAGATTTACGTTATTTTCCAGGGGTTCGAAATGATGGTTATTTTTGCAAAAAAATTATTTTACATGGTCATTTATGCAAAAACATTTCAAATACATGGTCATTTGTGAATTTTTTTTAAAATATATGATCATTTTTGAAATTTTTTTTTCCAGGGGGTGCAGCTGCACCCCCCTGGGACAACGTGGCTCCGCCACTGGGCTTGATAATTAACTTCGAGCGTCTAATAAAAAAATTTCGCTGGGGCAAATTATATACATGTATTTAGTAAATGTTACGATATAAGCAGGGCGGAGTCATGATTTTTGTCATGGAGAGGCAGACCTATATTTTTTCAGAAAGAGACAAATTGATGCACATTTTTAAATATATATGAAAAAATGACAAATCGTATAAATACATAAAATTATTTTGCAAAAATAAAATTTCAAAGGAGCGGCTGCTCCCTCTCCTGACCTCATGTAGCTCTGTCTCAGATACAATATTGTATATATACTATATAGCATTGATCAATTGATGTTATGACTCTAAATATCAATGGTGGATAATTTGATTGATATATACGAGCGCTAAGCATGGTCAATATATTGAAGCATTGTAATTTGTAAGGTATCAATAATTATCATAACAGTTAATGTAAATCCCGTCAATTAAATTTTAAAAATGAAAACAAGTACTTAATTTCTTGTGAATTCAGCCTAGCTCTGCAGCTCTGCCAAAGTTTGATACGACACTTTTAGTTAATTTGACAGAACCTTCGAACAAGACATGAGATTAGTAGAGTATTAATTAGACCATTTTTCAAAAATAAAAAAAGCAATAAATGTAAGTGGAATGTAAGTTAGAAATATGAAATTCGCAAGGGTTTTGCGTGCACATTTGAATATGAATTATGGTGTTTTATACGTAGACGTCTACTTCTCCACATGGTGCGTGGAATTAATACCCGTAGAGGTAGAGCCAGCTTCGTAGATAACTATCTGTTTTGGCGAATTATTAATGCAATTGGAATTGTAAAACTAAACTGATGTTTAATAAATATTTTTTTTTTGTAGAAAGAGTGATATTTTAAATTATTTAAAAAATAAATTGCTATTGTAAAAATATTGATAATTATGATGATGATTAGTGTTGTTATTATTATAGTGATAGTACAATATAGTATAATATTATAAATATAATATAACATAATTTTTTTTATGAAAAGATGGGGTCAATGCTCCCAAAATTTTTATTGATCATCAAGAATGATATTACATTTATCCTACTTGTTGTTAAAAGAAAGGACTTGTAGTTAAAAGGAAGAAGGTAGAAAGAGCAGAGAATAGAGAAAGGAGGAAGTATAAATACACACAATTAGATGACAAAGAAAACAAACAAAAAATGCAAAAAAAGACTGCCTAGGAGGTCATACTAGTCCTGTATAGGTAGATCACTGGTCACTTTTAGGCATGTCAACGGAACAACCAATTTCGTTTAACCGTTTTGTTTTGTCAGGACGAAACGATTAACGAAATAATTTTTTTTCTTTTTATTTAGAAAACACACGAAAACGATAACGAAAACGAAATTATTTTTGTTTCAGTATATTTATCACGAAATTTCACGTTTCGTGCTAAATAAAACGTTCAACAAAAGAGTTTTTTGTTTTGTGAACCAACATAACGAAAATGAAACGGTCGAATTTTCCGTTTGTTTTGTCCGTTCGACGGGCCTACATACTTCGATTATCATGCTAGAAGATTGATATCAATTAAACGTACTAAGATAACCATAATTAAATAATACTAAGATGATTATCATACAACATAATTAAAAAATAATCGTTATTCTACAATTAAATTATGAGCATTCACATATGAATTAGAATATCAATTTAGTTATTTTATGTGCTATTTCAAACGTACTAAGATACAATGAAGAAAAAAGAATTGAAATAGTGCATTATTCCAAAAGAATGTTATTTCAAAACCAAAAACATTCTAAGATTGTGTTTGATATCACTCATTTCTTTCGGAATTAGATGGAATAAGAGTTATTCCAAAAAAAGTACGAAACACAAGTAGAATTAGATGAAAGTTCTTTATTACAATTCTTTGATGGAATATTTATCTTTCGAAAGAAGACCACGCAATTAATTCTCTTCTTCTTAGATTATTTGTTTATTGTTATTTAACTCATATAATTTTCTCTTCTTACAAATATTTCTATCAGACAACATTAAAATACAGTGAAAGAAAATTTATTTTAAAAGAGTACTCTTCAATCTAATTCTAAAATAAATGAGTGATATCAAACACACTATAAAATGTTTCACTATTATTTTCATGAACTTTATAGTTAGAAGTTTATTTTCAAGGTGCTGCTGAACTGCCTCTATTTTCTTCCAAAGATTTAAAATTGGTACTTCTATACAATTTGAAGTGCTGGCTATTATCCTTACTATTTATTTACGAGTAATAAATATTAGATTATTTTGAAGTATTGATATTTGATATATGTCAAGTAAATAAATGCAATACTATTAAAATAGAATAAAAACAAATTGTCTTCTATACCATGTTAGAAAGATGAAGGCGTGATGGCAACAAGTGTCAAAAGGTTAAAATCAAGTGATGTAACTTTATATTTTTTATATGAAGGTGCATGCTTAAATTTGTGTCCCTTATCTGAAAAGCGCTTCCCTTTGCATATTATATTGTTTTTAAGCACTTAAATTTTTATAGTTTTCACTTTAAAAAATCCTAGTATGATAAGTGAATAAAATGAAAAACAAAAGAATATTTATCAAGTTTTAATTTTATTCTTTTTTTAGAAAATGAATCATCTTTTACAAAAACTAAAACTTGATAAATATTATTTTGTAAGCTAACTCTTCATGTACTTGAAAAAAAAGATAATTCTATCCTACGTTCAACTTTAATGTACACTAACTCTTCATGTACTTTTTTTTAAAGAAAAATTGTTCAATTTAAATATTATAAATATATTTCTAATTATTTAGATAGAGTGTGTATTAAAATTTGAACAATTTGAAATTTGATCAGTTGTTTATCATAAATACGTCAAGCTCTAACGATTATACTTTTCAAATTGAAATTGATAAGCCTCATATATCTAAATAATTATAAATGCATCTACGATATTAATATTTTAATTTGAATATGACTTCTTAAAAGATAATGTATGATCCTTTTGTTTTATTAATCAACAAACAGAAGGTATTTACGGATCGCGGGTTCATATTCCACAAAAGATGTAAAAATGATAAAATTGGAGTTAAAAAAAACAAAATATACAAGTAGACGGAATAAAATTTTAATTTTATCAGTTCTACCACGTAACAAATTGAAGATAATCAATAATTATTAATTTATTTCAAAACAAAGAAAGCATCAAAACAAAACAGAAGATTATGAATATAATAAAATAATAATAATAATAATATAATGAATTGGGTTATGACCTGTGATGCTTGATCAAGCACCAAGGAGGCGGTGTTTGATCATCAAATCTCACAAGCGGACCGCTAAAATTTTGATTTAACATGCTATATTTTTTTATACCAAAATTTTATGGAATAGAAAAAAATTTATTTTTAGAATTTTTTAAGTACTTGTTCCAAATTTTCTAAAATGACTCCAAAATTGTAATACTAAAATCAATATTTATACATAAGTGGGTCACTTTCAAAAATTCAAAATAAATACTTAACAAATTCTAAAAATAGAAAATTTCGACATTCCATAAGATTTTGATACAAAAATTATTGAGCATAATAAATCAAAATTTTAATCATTTATTTGTGAAATTTGATGATAAATCAAAATTTTAATTGTTTATTTACGAAAATTTGATGAAGTACCGATTCTTAGATACTTGATGAAGCACCATAACCCAATTCATAATAATAATAATAATAATAATAATAATAATAATATAAAAGTACAAGAGAATTTTAAATCGGCTCGAAATGTGGGATGGGAGTTCCCAATATGTTCATCAAGAGTCAAGACCCCATTTTAAAACAAAGTCAGATGCTCCATTTACTTGTTTAATAAATTCTGTATAATTAATATACTTGCTGGGATCTTAAAAGGCATCTATGAATTTAATATCACGGCGATAAAAAGAATTGGGCTTTCATACTCCGTACCATATATCATCCACTAGAGAGACATAAAATGTTACAATAGAATAAATTATTGTGTCCAATATTTATATCAACATAATAATTACTTTACAAGCGACAAATTACAAATATAAAAATCATTAATGAATTGAATCTCATCCTTTTAGCTAATAAGGATCAGATATCACCTCTTAGAAAAATAGCGGGCATATAGAAAAAGTATAAATGTGTGGAAAAGGTTTTCAGATTGATTTAATGGATGAATATAATAATATTTTCATGGTGGGCTTGTTTTTTTTTACATGCGAATTGATGGCAAACTAAACATGCTCCATTTAGAGGAATACAATGCCAACAAATTTGAATATTTTAGTTACTTTCAAATTTTGCTGATGAATTTCAGATCATATATTACTTAATATCTCAACTTTTCAGCTATTTAATCAGTAACGTATAACAGTACAACAACTGTAAAAGTTTCTTTGTCAATTTTTTTTGGATGATAACTTGATAATTACGAAAGTACAAAAAGTTAAAAAAAAAATCTATTTTATTTTCAACGTTGTGTGGTAGGTACATTAAAAGAGGATAGTGTTGGAGATGGTTAACAGCAGTCAAAGTGGACTTTCTGTTAGACAAACACTGTATATATGCAGAGAGGCGGATAATTTCATAACGGGTCTTAGTTTGAATCGGATTAAAAATTATAGTTTAAAATCTTCAATTTTTTTTATAAATAGTCAGAGTGGGTATTGTTAATAACAACTTACCTCTATATTTTGTTATTTTCTTCAGCTTTCTCTTTATCTGAAACTCACTTAAATACAGAAAATATGAACGTTATTTTTAGTCGTGTTTTTAAAAAATTAAAATAATTCTAAAACTTTCAAAAAAAGGTTCTAATTATTCTATTTTGTTTACACATCGTGAAAAACAAACAAACAGAAACAAAAGAAAATAATAAAATTATCAAAAAAAAAATTTAAGAACTCCATTGTTAATAATAGTCTCGATCGTTTACAAAAATTTTAAAAAATTCAATTCTAAAAAAATATTATCTAGCATCAAATATGTCTGTCAATGAACTATTAATTAAGGCGTAATAAAATTGAAATGTGAATGCTTGAATACATTCTATCTACAATAATTGGAATAAAATATAAGTAAACCACATTAAAGTCAAAAGGCAGGTCAAATCTGTTGAACTTGAACAGTTTGAAGCCTTGAATGAACTTGAGATCTCCATTTCTGTAAGCAATGGATATGTGGGACGGAAAATTTTCATAAAAGACCAAGAATCGTTTTTCTCCAATTCACAGGTACTTTTGCACGAGAGTTTGCAGGCGTGAGACTATACTTAGAGGCGCAACTAAACTTCTATTTTGAAAAAACATGATCGAGATTATTTCTGAAAAAACATTTATAAAAAATAATAATGATAAAAATAAAATAAATATATGAAGAAACAATAAAATAAATAATACAGAAGAAATTAAATAAATTATAGTTTAGTGTTAATATTATTAATAATAATAATAATAATAATAACAATAGTGCAAAATAACAATAATTAATATTCTACATAAATTATAATGAAAGGTACAAATATTTTTTTGGTCTCAACTACCACTCACACAATCATGATTTAGGGTTTTATGAGCTCGACTACCACTCGCACAACCTTAATTTAGGGTTTCATGAGCTCAACTACCACTCGCACAACCGTGGTTTATGGTTTTATGAGCTCGACTATCACTCGTACAACCTTGATTTGTTGTATTTGGAAGAGTTTTCGACTCTACGTATAATCCAATCATTGCAAAAGTATCTCGTTGGACTGAATGGTTAAGCATAAGTCTCCAAGTATCGTTATTGAAAAGTTGTAACTTGGTATAGAACATTGCCGAAGGAGTGAGTAATTCGACATTGAACCTCGCTGATATCTCTAAATCATGTGTTGAACTCGAAAATCACATCCACTGATAGAGCTACGTCTCCAATTCACCGAGTGTTATGTCGTCATGCAACTTAAAACTACCGATAACTTATTTGGAGCAGTGAATAGCATGTGGACCGTTTTGGATAGACCCACGGTGTAAAAAATAATAATAAACATTGTGTGGGTGAGGTTTTGGCAGAGAAATGTAAAATTTTGTTTTAGGATTTGTGGAGAGAGATGATTTTTTGGAAAGAAGAGATAAGAAAAGAGTCTTGTTTGGAGAGAGAAGATGAGGAAGTGGGTGTCTATTGGTATATAGTTTCGAAGAAATGTGAGCGCAAGTAATGTGTCTGTCACTTACCATGTGGGAGCATGTATGAACAACAGACTAAAATCCTTCCATTGGAGTTGCAACAACAATTTTACATATTAGGGGCGCAAGTAACACAAGTATTACTTGCGTCCCTAAGTTGTTGGGAACAACTGGAGTCCACACTTGCAAAATCTCGTACTCCCTAAGTTGTAGAGGATAGCTGAACCTCACACTTGTAAAAACTCGTGCAAAAGTGCTTGTAGGCTAGAGGAATATGAAATCCTAAGAGTATTACTTGCGTTCTTGACTCTCTATTAAATTTTAGATTCTCTTTAGTCTTATCTGTTAAATATTTTTGTTCCTTGATCCTCTATAAAATTTTCCAAGACTCAGAGCTTTAGTGCGGAAAATTTTCATAGAGGGTCAAGGACCAAAAAGTTTAAACAGTCAGGGCCAATGGCACCCTAAACATTGCACAGAGGGTCAAGGGCGCAACTATTAGTTGCGCCCCTGAATAGATTCCGTTTTTTTTGCTTAATTCAAGGCATTCTGCAGCTACTTTTTAAGATGTAGGCCCTACCTTTTAGGGGCGCAAGTAATAGTTGCGCCCCTAAGTCTTGTTGTACAATTTTTTTGCATATAGTATTAATAATCATAACTTAAAAAAAAATGTGTCAACAACATTTAGGGGCGCAACTATTATTTGCGTCCCTAAGAGGTAGGGTCCACATCTGAAAAAATAGCTGCAGAATGTCTTGAATTCAGAAAAAAAAAAAAACAGAATCTATTCAGAGTCGCAACTAATAGTTACGTCCTTGACCCTCTGTGCAATTTTTACTTGCGTTCTTAAGAGGTAGAGCCCATCTCTGACTCTCTGTACAATTTTTAGAATGTCGTTAGTTCTATGTGTTTAACAATTTTTAGCCTTGGTCTCTGTGAAAATTTTCCCTTTAGTGCCGTCTCGCACTCTACTTTCCTCTCCAGTCGCCACGTCGCCACATGAAATTTTGTCTTCTTTCTTTCTCTCTTTAAAAAGCCACAATCGCCTTCTCCTCTCTTCTCTCTAATCCTTCACTCATTTGTCACATTTTACTTCTCGACTCTATTACAAATTACAAATACAAATTTACAACAAAAACAACAACACAAATTCCTTGCCCATTTCACGCCACAAATGGTTCTTTCAAATCGCATCCAGAGATTCTTCAAATTCAGAATAGATATCTCCAATTAACTTGCCCCCCTTTACTTTTCCTAATTCTCCTTTTTTTCAAGCGCGTGAGGAAAACGAAAAGGAAACTACATATAACTGGCACCTGTACCAACAAAATAATGATTGGGTCGAAGCAGTGGTACGAGAGGTCACGTGAGTGGGATGTTGTGGAGATGGCATGGATTATGCTTAGAATTGACTACTCGCGCCTCTTCTGGCTCCTCTTTGGTGTTTTTTCTTACGAAAACCACGATGGCAAACCAAGGATCTAGCGACGATTGATTTCCCTCTTTTCCTCTATACATATACAAACTCTACTCTCTGTCTTCTCTCTAGTCTCCTTGCTTCTCTATAGTTCTTTACTTAATTAGGAAAATTTATTGGTGCAACGAATCGGAGTTTGAGATTGAAATTGACTGAGATGTCGACTAGGAGAAAAGGGGAGAAGGGTGGAACTGGTACCGGTTCCAGGTACAGTAACGGGTATGTAGAGAAGGATCCGACAGGCCGCTACGGACGAGTAAGTATCCAATCCGCCTATTTAATTTATTTTCTATGTTTATTTTTTGTTGGTACTGTTATTTTTCTTTGTTAATTTATTATCCTTTTTTTCCGCAATAACTTTCTTCACTGAAAATCTGAAATCAATATACTACAATGAAATTAGCATGACACGGGTTTTACTTTGTTTTGTTTTGTTTTGGATTTTTTATGAACTAGCTAGAGCAATAAAACCAATAAGTTAACGTATAGGTTCAGTGTTTACCATGGGAGAGGTACTATAGAAAGGCTGCCAAATTTATTTTTAACAGCTGTATTTTTATTTTCTAAGTAACTTTTGTAATTGGATGGTTGCAATTGTGATTGTTGTATATAAAAGCTACTATTCTGCGAAATGAATTCAATATTTCAATCGATGTATATTTGGCTGCGTGCAAGTGCAACTGCCAAAAATCTAACATGTCTCACAAAACAGCAACAACACTGATTTGGAATTTGGAGTAATTTGCACTCTTTGTTCCTATATAATCTTAGTTGAACATGCCTCTGTAGGGATAGTGACAAACTTCATTTATGATCGAAGTAAGGGATATCAAGGTAATGGATAATGTCATATACTAAATTCAGCACATCAAAAGGTCTATTAATTGTGAACCGTGAACGTCTGTTGTCTGGTTTTCTGATGTGGAATATTAATTCAGTCATTGTGTTATGTTTTTTTGTGTGGTTTCATTCTGGGTCAATAAATTATTGCAAATTTAAAATTTCAATTATTCATTAAGTTCAGTTGCATGCCTCAATTATTGACAATAAATCATATTTTTCTTGGAGCAACTTTCAAATCTTAATGCATCATTTTGTATTTAATTCAACGTATGTACCTATTGGCTGAACAGCCGTTGAAATGATTTTATTGGATGAAATAGAATAAAATTATAGACCCACTTCGCTTTGCTCAGTGTTTAAATATTTAATTTTGATTATGAGCTTCAAATTATCTTTTCTAGTATCTTGTACACTTAGTATAACATGTATACATTCAATCTGGTCTTTGATTACATCTATAATAATAATAATAAAAAAGGGAATACAGCACCATAATTAGTTTATTTATTTTTGCTCCATCCATTTAGCCACGTAATACTGTAATAGTCACAATAAAATGCCAATACATTGTGTGTCATATTGGCTGTACCTTGGGAGTTATAAAACATTTTTTATATTTTATTTGAATACCTCTATAAAACAGCGGGCAGGTGGATCCAAGACAATTTCCTCAGTACTAAATATCTTATTTGTACAGATGATCCTTCTCTTCATCTAATTTGTAGTTCTCAATTGACTTAATTAAATAACTGTTATTATTATATTTTGTATGTATGAGTGGTAGGTAATTATAATGGGAGAGGAGGAACTTGTACTTCAAAGAAAATGTAAAATTGGTGACCGTTGTTAGTGTATGGCATGTTGAAGGCAGAGTGCCACTGCCACATAAAATACTAAAGAGTGCATAAATGAAACATTAGTTGGTGTATGGGGTCCATTTTTTATTGAGATGTTGAACATAAATGTTTTTTCTTTCAAATCATGTCTATTGGTATTAGATCCCAATCTACAAATAATCATTCTAGATAGAACTTTTTTTGTGACAATATCAAAGAAATCAGAATCCCTCTTTGAATCATTTACTGTTCTTTGTTATCAAGAGGGGGTTTAATTTGGTCCATTCTGTTTCTGAAAAGTTTTGGGTGTCTTAAATCTGTCGCTTAAGCAACCAGAAAGTCAGAAGGGAGAGGAAAGGACATTGGTTTTTACAAGTCCAACCAATGGAAACATCTTATATCTTGAAAACTGGATTCTGGATTGATTTTACAAAAATGAATAAAGATATATATAATATCTGGTAGCATCGTTGGTTTGTTGGCTTTTCTTCTTTAAACTACACATTTTTCCTTTAAACAAATGATTTTGATGTTACTCCTAGGAAATGAGCCAACACCCTGCAGAGGTCCATTTTCTCATGGTTGTATTTTATTTAAAATGAAGTAATGAGTTTGATAGAATGAGTCTAGCATTTACATTGCTATATTGTACATCACTTGATTAATATTGATTTTCACCCCTATATACTAATTAAAAAAATTACCTTTGTAACAGTGTAATTATTTTTCATAGTTAGTCCGTTGACCTCTAAAGTCTAAACCCCCCCCCCCCCCCCCCCCTAGTTAGAAGTAAAAAGAACAAAATAAAATGCATTTGTCAATCAATAATGACTTATTTAGTAACCAAAATGCTGAGTTATGTTCAATTAACCAAATTAATTTATAATACAATGTCAGTTTGGCGATGTACTTGGAAAAGGAGCGATGAAGACGGTGTACAGGGCATTTGATGAGCGCAATGGCAGAGAGGTGGCATGGAATCAGGCAAAGATTTACGACATGATGCGCACCCCCGATGCGCTACACCGCATGTACTCAGAGGTACACCTATTGAGCACGCTGCGCCATGAGTCGATTATCACATTCCACAGGTCATGGATCGACGTCGACAAAAGCAACTTCAATTTCATCACCGAGATGTTCACCTCCGGCACTCTACGCGAGTATGGTCTCTTTAACCTTTTCTTTTGTTGTCTCTATTATTATTATATTTTTTAAGTTCTCAAATGCTGACGGCCCCACATCTGAACCTGTATCTCAGGTATCGGCGTAGATACCCACAAGTGCATCTCAAGGCGATCAAGACCTGGGCCCGCCAAATACTTGATGGCTTGGTGTACCTCCACAGCCACGATCCGCCAGTGATTCACCGGGACATCAAATGCGATAACATTTTCGTCAATGGACATCTTGGCCAGGTCAAGATTGGCGACCTTGGCCTTGCGGCCATGCTAAAAGGTTCTCAATCTGCACACAGTGTCATAGGGACACCTGAGTTTATGGCACCAGAGCTGTACGAGGAAGATTACAATGAACTGGTCGACATTTATTCCTTTGGGATGTGCATGTTAGAGATGCTGACATCTGAATACCCATACAGCGAGTGCTGCAACCCTGCTCAAATTTACAAGAAAGTCACATCTGTATGCCTAGTTGATTTATTAGTAGCATCTCACATCAAATTATTTTTACCCGTTAGTCGTTTTTTTTGGCTCAGTGGTCTATTTTATATATATTTGAAACTCAATACCAATACAAATATTTGTAGGGGAAGTTACCAGATGCCTTCAACCGAATTAAAGATGCTGAAATGAAACGTTTCATAGGGAGATGTCTGGTTAGTGCCTCCAAGCGGTCGTCGGCCAAAGAACTACTCGCTGATCCTTTCCTCTCAGTGGATGACGATACTGTGATTAGTCTGAAACCGGTCTCGGCCAGTGGTAAGAAACCAGTGATGCAGCTGAAAGGTCATGAGCTATTACAAAATAAGGAAGAAGGCGAACTTGAGTCCGAGGTTGAGCCCGAGTTTGAATCCGATAAAGATGTGATTGAAAAAACAGTGATGACCATTACTGGGAAGCTTAATCCTGATGATGACGCCATCTTTCTCAAAGTACAGATTGCTGACAATAAAGATGGTATTTTCTTAAATTTGTTTGCTTTGAATGTACTTCTCCTCCTATCTATCACTGTTGTTAAAAATTTGTCATAATGTTAAGTTATTTGGTCACCATGATATCATAATTGTGCTATGTAGATCTTCCGAAGAATATATACTTCCCATTTGACATCACAAGTGACACGCCGATTGACGTGGCACATGAAATGGTTAAAGAGCTTGAAATAACTGATTGGGAACCAGCAGAGATAGCCAAAATGATCAGCCAGGAGATAGCACAGCTTGTTCCAGGCTGGAGACCCGATTGCAATTCGGAACCTGAGGAATACTCATATGGAGATGGCGACAATGATGCTGATGATGGTGAAATGACACATTCCTTTTACTGTGCTTCACCATCCACTTCCTCTCATGGTTCACTTTTTGGCTTTGACCGTGCTTCATCCTCCAAGGGGCTATCTTTCAATGGATGGAGAGGTAAATAAAAACAGGAACAAATAGTTACAAAAACTTAGGGAAGGTATACATGTTCAAACTTTCTACTGAATCAAGCTGTTAATTACATCATTGTTTGACTTGATCAAGTTCTTACAAATAAATAAATAAAAGCAAAATGTATGATTACAAAAAATAAAATTAAATAAATAATACGAACAAAGAGGAGAATGAAGGAACATAGATAGTAGCATGTAATTGTATATAAAGTGGTAACAATACAGTTTTTGCCTCGCCTATCCATTTGATCTTGTAAATAAAATTATTTATGTAGATGAAATATATACCGATGATGACGACAGCTCGATGCACTCTGGTAAATATTCTGCTATAATCTACTCTTCAGGTAATGAGGCAGAGACAGATTCAAGCCCCCGCCCAAGAGTGGCGCAAGCCCGGTCTATGTCTCACAAGTCAATTAGATTTGATGAAAACCCTGGAGATTCATACTTAGCGAGTGAACTACACAAACACTGTCACATATTTTCAGATGCATCTACACGGGATGGGGGCACCAGTCGGGGCAGGCAGCTGACAGTTGGTAGACGCCACATGATGAGAAACAGGTCGATGGTCGATATTCGATCCCAACTCCTGCACAGGACTCTAGTTCAAGAATTGAACAAGCGGTTGTTTAAGACTGTTGGATCGGTGGAGAATATCGGCTTCCAAGATCCATATCAAGATAGTTCAAGTTCACAAAGGGGTAGTTCGCTGTCATGCGATGAGCGCAAGAATGGTAAGTGTTGGTTTTGATTTTGAACGTGGGATCGTTAGGATCAAAGTTTTGAGTCCTAAATTTGTAAGAGTGCTGATGTTGTGTTATGTGGATGGGTTGTGAAACGTGCATACTTGAGATATCATTGAGTTGTTTGTATAATGATGTTTTTGCTGGTGGAGTTAGCAATTTTCATCTATTTTAATTCTTTGATTTCAGTGATATATAGTGAAGAAAATTGCTTTATTAAAGATGGTATGAGAGCATTTCCATCCCTGCAATTGTAGGATCCTAACAGTAACACAGGTAGGAAATGGAAACAGTGGTCATGCATTTAAGCCTGTTATTTTATGCTCGATCCAAAGCAGAGGAAAGGATTGTCAGGGGTCTTTAACTTCAGTCGGCTGTTTTGCTGCCCAACTTTTAGTATTATGTCATATGTGGAACTTCCATAAATCTCAAAATGTTTCTCCTTTAATTTTAAATAATTTACTATAATCAATGATGTAATTATTTATGCAAGTTGTGAGTATTAATAAATTAGAGATTGACAACCAGCATGATTATTTTTTATTTGTTCAATTTACATTGTATGATTGAGGATGATCAAATTCTCAAATTAATGTCATTTAATAATATAATTATATAAATGATATACGGTTACGCAATACTGGACTGGCATTACAAGAATATACAGATGGGACATGGGAGTATGGTTCTGAAATTTCCTACCTCAATTATGGCTCAGATTTTGGGCTATATATCACTACGTGTCTACGTGAGAAGAACTAAGAAAATAGGTAACATGATGTCAGTAACTAGGAAGCGCAAAGAATTGCCTAAAAGCAAGACAAAAAACATCCCAAATGAGAAAACATGAAATTTCCGATTTTAAATGGTGTGCACTAAAACCAGTTGCATCCAAACCCCAGACTGACAGGTGCTTTCCAAGCCAAAGAAATGATGACGTGAAGAATGGCTTAGTTAACAAACTAAGATTTACAATTTATTAAACCTCACAGGAACCAGACCAAAAAAGAAAAAAATGACAAGAGGTTTAAATTCTCTTAACATTATATACAAACACCAGAAGATATGCAAATCCACACTATGAAACCTAAATTGTTGCAAATGCATAGAAACATTCACCGTCCATCAGCTGAGGTGAAAGAATCGGCAAAACCAACTGGTCGGCTCGGTATGCTACCCTTGCTATCTGCAAGACTGGCAATACTACATGTACCACTCATATCAGTACTTGCAGTTGATCCACTTACATCTGCATCCTGCCACCCCTTAACCATCTGTAAGAGGGGCAAGTGCAAATCAATACCCATGTACTCCTCACTCTCATCCTTAGCTGGCTTCCATTTCTCAACCAATGGTGCCAGTACAGTTACTGCATGGCTCATGTCAGGCCGCTGATATGGCTCCCGGGCTGCACAATGTCCTGCCAGCTCAGCAATGGTGCAGATGCTTGCAAATGTTTCCTCGTCAGATGTGTCAAGACTCGAATCAATAGCTTCCTTGAGCTTTTGCTTATCAGTTCGAATCTGCATGAACCATGAGGCAAGATAACGGGTCTCCTCAGCTCGGCTTTCGTCCAGGGCAGTCAGACCCGTTAGCACCTCCATTAGCACAACTCCATAGCTGAACACATCTGCCTTAGTTGTGACCTTGCCAGTCACTGCAAACACAAAATAGCAGTGTACAAAGATAGTTTTTAAGGAAAAATGAAACTCATTTCAACGATTGATTATTTGACAAATTTGCAAATAGACCTCAGATCCTTTTCATTAATTAAAAAGAAAAGTGAAATTTGTTGAGGAACAAAAGACTGTAACGTTAATCAGATTTCGGTTCTTAAAGTTGGTGTAATTACCAAAAAAGCCAAAAAAATATATAATAAAATGAATAGATGGGCTCTCACCGGCATATTCTGGAGCTAAGTACCCAAAGGTCCCAGCAAGGCGGGTTGCAACTGAATATTTACCATCAGGAGCTAATTTTACCAAGCCAAAATCAGACACCTTAGCCCTAAAATCATCACCCAACAAAATATTTGCCGACTTCAAATCCCTATGAATAAATGATTGCTGTCCCAGATTATGCAAATACTCCATCCCTCTTGCCACATCAAGGGCTATATTCAGTCTCCTCTTCCAAGACAATGGATTCAACCCTGACGATTTCCAGTGAAATAGGTGCTTGCTCAGCGCCCCTTGAGGCATGTGTTCATACACCAACAATCTCTCTTGACCCTCCACAGAGAACCCAAGAATAGAAACAAGGTTGCGGTGCCGAACCTTCGTGAGCATAGCAATTTCAGCCTGGAATTCATCCAGTGCTTTGTTGGTGACCACTGATGCCTCCATACGTTTGACAGCAATCATTGTACCGTCATGTAATTCACCCTTGTAAACAGTGCCAAAGCCGCCTCGACCAAGAATGTTCTTTTGAGAGAAGTTACTGGTGGCATTACGCAAAATTTGAACAGAAATTATGAAATTGCCTGCCTCAATGACATGTATATTGCTGTTGCCGCTGTGATTTGGGTCACTGCATGGCGTAGGGGAATTGGACCCATTCGCCACAACAAGTTTAACGGAGTTACTACCTGGGTCAGCCGAGTCACGTGGGTGTACAACAATAGAGCTCTTCGGCAAGAGGGTACTAGTTTTTCTCCTTTTTCTCCTGTAGTAGAAAATAAAAACAGCAATTGAAATTGCAATCAAACCAGCAGCAACAGTTAGGACAATGATAACTGCAACATAGGATTTCTTGGAAGTCCCTCGTTTTACATTCTCATTGCTAGGAGAGGAATTTGGGGAACCTGGTGTAGTTGAAGAGCCGGCAGTTTTATCTATTAATGGATTATTTGCCAGAAGAAGAGTCACGCCATTTGAAAATGAGGGAACAGGAGGAGCCAAGTAATTTGAAGAGAAATTCACAAGCTTCAATGATTTCAAGTTCACCAAGTTCGAGGGAATTTGACCTGTCAGGTTATTCCCTCCAAGCTTGATATTAATCAAACTGTCTAAGTTCCCCAAACTGGGGCTAATTGTTCCATTTAATCTCATATTTGGGAGATTTATTGCGACCACCTTACTACTGGAACATATGATACCCATCCAATTACCAACACACGGGTCATTACCAGTCCAAGATAACTCGAGTTGGTTTGGGTAATTTAATCCATGCAAGAAGCCCAATAAGGCGGTTACTTCTGGCGCACATGATACCCCCGGATCGGATACACAAAATGAGTTGCCGCTGTAAGTAAAATTGTACTTTACTGATGGAAGTGGACCCATCAAAAGATTATCATCCAATTTAAGGTCTTGCAAATTAGGTAGAGAAGTCAAATTAGAGGGTATTAACCCAACAAGCTGGTTACCATTTAACCAGATGCGAGTTAATGCAGTCAAAGCACCAATGGAGTCAGGTATGGGTCCCGTGAAGCTATTACCATGTAACCACACATCAGTGAGAAATGGCATTTGGGTGATCACATCTATTGGACCCGTTAACCCAGATGCTCCCTGGTTGTTAAGCCAGAGAACTTTTATGTTTGATGACTCAGCGAAGCTTGATGGAATCATGCCAGTTAGGTTGTTGTAGGAGAGCTCAAGCATGTTTAGATTGGATAACTTCCCAAGGAAATCAGGTATTGCGCCAACCAACCAACACCCGGAAAGAGTGAGGTTGACCAAGGCGGTCGAATCAGCCAGATCTGCTGGTAGGGTCCACCCACCAGTGGAACGGTTTAATGGATTCCCTGTTATAGAGAGCGAGAGAGAGAGAGAATTCTCACTTGTAAGACAAATTCAATTACTGTTTTTTACAAAAGAAAGCGTTAAGCACCATATTCTGGTACCTTCACCCAAAGAGTACTGTGAGCTCTGTTGTGGTATGGTACTTTTCTCTGTTTTTTCGCTTTCTTAATTGGTAAGGACTCCTCATATTTTTTTTGCACTGTTTAATGCACTATATCAGGTATCATGCTACCAACTTAAATGCCCACTTGACAATGGGGTACTAAATTTGGAGAAGCGACATACAGTAAACAAAACTAACTCTAATGACTGTGAAAAAGAGAAAAACTGGAGAACCAAAATATGTATTACCGTCTAGTGAAAGCATAAGAATGCTCGCCAATCCACCGAAGAAATCCGAAGGAATTGTGTCGAACTGATTTCCATTGAGAAATGCATACTTCAAGTTTGAAAGGCCGCGAAAAGATGGCAACTTCCCCCTAAATTTGTTGTTTTGAAACCCCAAATTGGAGAGCATTGACAACTTCGTGAAGTTTGCAGGAAGCGTACCTGATACACCGAGATTCTGTATCTGGATTTGTGAGACCCGATTCCCCTCACAGTACACATGGGGCCACTTGGGTGGCCCACATGGGTCCTGACTTTTAGAAGGCCATTTCAGGATCTCAGGGTTGTCTAAGCTGGACTGAAATGATAGAAGAATTGCATAGTCACCTGGGTCTGTGGCGGATTTGGTGATAATTGGAAGGAGGGAGAGTAAGAAAGATAAGAGGAGTAAAGTAGGCATCTTTTGGGAGATCCTTGGATTTCAGCATGAAAAAATATCAAAGAAATAAACTTTTGCTTATTTCCTTGATTTATTTAGGAGCACGTTTCTTCTTTGACCCAACTGCTCTCTAATTGAAGGCTGTGATGGAAAGGAATTGAAGTCTTGGGGGCAGAGAGATTGTTCCCCCACCTCTTTCTATTGCCAGGGGATCTCACCAAAGGATTCCTTGTATGACCCCATCACACTGTCAGAAGAAAGAGCAGAAACAATAAGCAAACGACTAAACTGAAATTCTTAAAGGCATAGAAAATCAATAAATACATGAAGAAATATAATCCAGGCAAATGAATCCATCACAACATGTTAGCCTAAAACCTAAAAACACCCTTCTGACGGTAAACAGAACTAGTCCAATATAAGATAATCCTACTAGCTGACGATATGTTGATTGCTTGCACAGTCACTGATTTATGAAAATTAGTAATAACGCAGGAACAGTTCACATTCGAAACAAATGGCTTCTTTGCAAAGGCTTGCGAAGTCAAAGGGTGACTACAGTTGAAAAAAAAATTAAATAGAATCTTAGTTGCTATATTTAAGGTGGACTAATTCTAAATGAAGTAACGACGATATTTAACTCCATAAATGAGACCAATAAGATATCCGTAATTCAAAATTTGTGTAGAAGAACCAAGTTATGAACTAGGTCTAGGGAGGATGAATATATTCTAGTAGTGGATTGGGTTGCACTGTGTTAGTGCAGGTAAAGTAAAATATTTTATGCACGATAACAAATTACAAATTATCAGTCTAAGACTGTTAGTTGGACAATACACTTCGATCTCTCGCTCTATGTTTTTAATCACCATGATTTACGAGTTCAGTCTTCTGATTTTTTTTTACTGTTAGTTGGACAATACACTTCCATCTCTCGCTCTATGTTTCTAATCACCATGATTTACGAGTTCAGTCTTCTGATTTTTTTTTTAAAAAAAAAGAACCAAGAAGAAATTAAAAGGACACTGTCAGCTATTTAAAAAAAAATCCTAACTGACAACAACAAGGTATATGCACCCTAAATCAGTCGTAATCATGTGACTATTACAGAGCAGATCCACAATTGGATAATTGCACTAAGCCGTCCTTAACTGACCCCAAGATTTTTTCAAAACTGCACTATGTATTATTTTTTGTCTATTTCAATTGAAATTGTAGGAATGTTTAAAATTGGACCCCATATTTTGTGTAAAAACTAATTACTATGACACCCCAAATAAAATAAAAAAGTAAATAGAGATTATGGTAACACAACTAATTAATTGGTTTATTGTTAACCCACATTCGAGGATTTTTGCCTCAGTCCCTGTCGCCGCACAGATAAAAAAGACCACCCCGATCAAAACTCCCACCAACCATAAGAGCTGTTTTTAATCTAAATTAAACAGCATGAAGAAGCCAACAATTAAAAGTAACCAAATCTGGGGATGATTGCATACCAAAACTGGTACCAGTCAGGCCCAAAATCATGTATTTGCTCTATATTAGTTTCCTGTATTGTGTACATTGTTTTTTTTTTCTTTTAATGATATACAATGTGATCTGTATCATTCATTCTCTCATAATATGTTATATTGGCCTCACACAGCCTCTTGTACTGTACATCTATTATACTATACTACGAGAAGAAGGATGTGCGTTCACTCCCATGCTCCAGGTGTGAGTTGGCGCTCATGCTCCGGGTGTACTTAATGTCTAGAATATGTGTTAGTGCAAACATTTAAGTTATCCTAAATATATGAAATAAAAAATGAAAAAGCAAATTACCTTTCAAGTAGATGAAGATGCAAGAGGGAGTGGCACTTCATAAGGATTCCAGCAACCTGTGATTTTAATTGAAAACACAAAACAATTTATTTTAAGTTAGCTCTAACTTTCAAGAAACTGGAAACGGAATACTTAATTGATTCTTATTTCCTCCAAGGAAAGTGCATTTGGTCAGAAGGCAGAGGTAATAGTAAATAAAGCAAACATATACTCAAATCGGACACAATCTAGAAAGAATAGAGGGCAAAGACGAACTTGTAATAACTAACGAATTTCATATAAACTAGGTCAATTTTTTCATATAGGTAAGTGAAAAGATTTTTACCTCGTTCACAGATCTAGATTGCTTCAATCGACAACAAAGCAAGGTTCCTCAGCAGAACACTGCCGATTTCTACAGAAATGGTATGGTAGTATTTCGTCCCAAAAGCTTCAAAAACCTTGGAATTTCTCTAAGTGAACAAAATAATTCGCAACTAGAATTAGAAAACTGAAGCGTGTAATAATTATCGAATTCACGTAGACGAGTAAAGATCTTCATAGAAGTAACTGAAAAGGAGGTCAAAAATAGTAGGTAAAAGTTGCTCAAAGCAAAACAGCCTACCGCTGTCGGCGTTAGATCGGAGATGTCTCTAGGTTTAAGGAAGCGCTTGTGTTCACTACTCAGTAAGAGAGCGACGGAGAGAATTCGAAGGAGCGTTGGCGAGAAGCTGAGAGGTTATCTTCTCCGACGACGACGAGAGGAGAGAGATGGGAAGGAGAGAATTTACACAGAGAGAGAGAGAGAATTAACAAAAATACATCTAGGCTGTGTGTCTATAGTAAAGCTTCTCTAGGGAAGCTCGAACTCATGAGAGAAAGAGAGGGAAAGAGAGAAGAAGAGAGAGAAGCCCCGTTGCGTTGTGTTGTGTGGCGAGAGAAAGAATGTTAATACTTGCCAGCTGCTGGCAAGGTTTTCAAAAAAGAGAAAGAATGTTAGCGTGAGGCAATTAATGCATCAGTCTCCTCCATTTCTCCCCAAGAAGTTCTGATAACTTATTGTTAATCCCTTTAATTATATTTCTTTTCACTAAATCTGTCATTTTCTTCTTATTTATTTTATTAATTTCCCTCAACTGTTTCTCCTAATTTTTCTCATTTCTCAAACGAAATATTCGCAAGTACTAAATAAAAATAAACTATTTTTGCAACATTTTATTGCTTTATTCACATTTTATATATTAATTTAAAACAATATCATTAGTGAGTATATTCGTTTCTCTTAACCAAATAGTAGGACAGTGAACCAACAACATTTTCTACAAGATGTACATCTTTCTATAATAAATTAATACACTTACAATATTTGAATCAAATATGATCACAATTGCGGATTTACTAGTGACTCTTATCGCGGGAAGATGTTAGAATGGAACTTCTTTAGAAACAAAAATGTATTGAAAAATAATAATATTACCTATTTTCTTCATATCCACCATTGCCATAGATTGAGATTCTAAACCTCGGCCACAGAAGATCAAAATAAATTAAACCTGAATAAAACAAAAGGTGATACTCTATGCTATCTTCTCTCGGTTAATTAATTAAGAGGTTTAGCTTGCGTGCTTGCTGAATAAATGATAGAATGACGTCAAATATACTTTAATTATACACATATCTACCAAGGAAATAATTAGTGCCGTATTTCATATGCTAATAACTTCCCTTTTAAAAAACTTGGAAGTTAGTATGTGGGTTCATTACAAATTTCATGGGTACATAGGATTCTTTGCAAAGAAAATAAAATGAAAGATATTCTGCAACTAATTTGATGTGATATTTTCCTTGTCATATTGTCATTAATTATAAGTATTTATAATGTGGTCAAGGTAGAGAGCTGCCAACTTAAAAGTAACCAGTTAGAATTACAATGATTTAATTAGAATTGGATCAAATTTTTTGTTTTAATTTTAGCAATTTAAAAAAAAAGAAAGAATTTGGACCATCCAGATCTAACAGTTTGTTGCATAACTGTTTGCATTTTTAGATAGGAACCCTCCACCTGGCATGTTGGTGCAAGGACTATGATTGGACCCACTTGTCAGAGACTTAGTACAGAAATTAAAGGGGAGGAGAAAGAGACAATTCAAAGGAACCTTTGATTCTTGGTCTCCTAAATTACACACAAAGGGCACATTTTTTGGGTTAATTTGAAAATATATCTTTAGACTCTAGATAATTGATTCCTATTGGAAATATGTCGTTTAACAGCTTTTGCAGGTGGGGGGGAGTTTTGTTCCTATAGATTAAATGAGACAATGTGAGTTAGTGTATTACAAACAGATGGTGCATTTTTCACATTTTTTGAATTGGTGATTCAGAAAATAAAGATAGATTCCGGTTCCCTAATAATTGAAAATTGATGAACCTGAAAAGATCGAATTTTATTGTTTGCGAACCGAATTTGATTCGAATTCATTGTTCGAAAATTAATTTTAGATATTGTATGCGAACTCGCCGTACAAATTCAATATAATATACATTTGTTTGCGAATATTGTTCGTGTGAAACAATTATTTGTTCGCAAACAAAATCGACGATCTTCCCACTTCTAAAAATTCATTTTGATTTTATTTTATGCCATCATTTCACGTTACTGCATGAATAGAAAATTTTACATTTTTACGTTAACACATAAATCATAAATGTATGCGATAAATTCCTATCTCATATTTTCTCCAAAACAAGAAAAAAATGATCTCATTAATATGGGTTGGTATTATTGGTGGGGCAATGGAATGGATGTGCTTTGTATTCATTCATTATTATCCCTCTCACGAATTGCATGATTGTGTTGTGTTTCTCTGTGAGCTTTCTTACTAATAGTTACCCACATTTCACGCACCAATCGCTTCTGTGACTCTCTCTTCAAGTTCTTAAAGATTTATTATTGTAGAAAAATGCAGATTGTGAAGGATTTATTTGAGAACATTCACATATCTTTTTTTTGGAATAGAAGTGGGTTTTTGTCTCAAATCTAATTCAAATATTAATTTGAAGTTTTCTAAAGCTGAATTTCAAACTTGCGATTTCTTTTTAAAAGAGCATTTCTCTTAACTACCAAATCTAAGAGGTGAATCTTCACATCATCTTTTTATCAAGTTAATTAAATGCTTATTATTATTATATTATTTGTTTTATTTTATTTATTATTTTCAGACTCTGGTAGATTAAGAGATGTTAAACTTTCTCC